>JASVEL010011723.1:0-303329 GCA_032618575.1 Nicotiana noctiflora | reverse complement strand
ACACTGGCGTCTAGTATGACCGTGAGTCGTTGAAAATGCTTATTTTGAGATATATTTACAGATGAATTGTTGAATCTTTGTCAGGTTGTAGAATTGTTATGGTTCTCCCTTGTTGGGACATGTTGTGAAGATAATTATTGATTGCCCTTGTTGGGACGGTTTATGAATTACTGTTTCTTTCTTTGCCCTTAACTGTGATTGTTATTTGGGTGAGGAAGAGTGATAAAAGCACGGAGGGTGATGCCGTGCCATGTTTTATTATTTATGCACGAAGGTTAATGCCGTGCCATGTTTTATTATTTATGCACGAAGGTTAATGCTGTGCCATGTTTTATTGATTATGCACGAAGGATCATGCCGTGCCCTGTTATTGAACCACGTACGAAGGATCATGCCGTGCTACGGATGTGAGGATGAGAGTAAAAGCACGAAGGGTGATGCCGTGTACTTTATTTGCTTATTTGGTGAGGATGAGAGTAAAAGCAGGAAGGGTGATGCCGTGCAACTGCTTGCTATTCCTTGATTTGATATTACTTGTGTTTCCATTATACTTTGGTTTCCTTGTGAATTTATTAACTGTTGTTAATTGTTGAATTCTTTGAGATATTCCTTATTGTGTTATGATTCACGTCCAAGCAACGGTCGTAGTCAATATAACTTGGTTTAATAAGTCCAAGATCGATCCCACAGAGAATTAACCTACCAATTGCAACTTTCACAACCCCAAAAGTACTTCCGAATCAAGTTCCCAAACTTTGAATATATATTTGTGTGTTTTCGAACAACTACTTTGCAAGAATTAAAGAATGCTTTAAAAGAAAGAATTGAATGTTGAATGAAATAATATAGAGAAAGACTAAGGTGTTGATTTCCCCTATTGATGGAATCCCTTATCGTTATGCTCTTACAAATTGATAATATATTCTATCAATCATGAACGCTATGTGTATCGTAACCCTCTCCCGAGCAATTACAATAATTTACTAGTACACTCTCCCGAGCTACCCTAGCTAGCTTTGATTTGAATAGTTCACTTTAGATTGCACCCAAGACTTCGTTATTCCTAACCCCGTCTTTACGCCTAAAATTATAGATTCCTCTAATAACCTAGGTGTGGTGTTGTTCAACAATAAACCTAAATATGCACTCTTTTCCAAGTTATGCACACTAAATAGGCACAGCTAATTGGGGATCCTACCAATTAACTACAATAAGAATGAAGTTGAACAAATAGAAATCTAATTCACAATTTGTAATCACATAAACGATAAGTTCATCAATCAATAGGTTCCATCAAAACCTTAGAAAAGAATTTAGCTACTCATGCTTGAAGAAACAAAAAGAATAATAATTGAAATCATAAAGAATTGCTTGATATAAAATAATAGAAAGAGTTTGAGAGGAATCTCTCCTACTAAAACCTTGCAAAAGTATTGAAGAAATAAAGTACATGCCTCTACGGGGCAAACTAGGAGTTTATATAGAGGTTTTAGGGCTTAAAAACTAAGTTTGAGTCCAATTGGGATTTGCTGCAGCGGTGACTTCCGCGGTTCGTTCGCGGCCGCGGATGGACCGCGAACAGTAAAACTTCAGAGAGCCAGTTTTTCCGCGGTTCATCCGCGGTCGCGGAGAAACCGCGGTTTTTTACCCTGTTCCGTTGCGAATTTGGAAAAACTCAAAACACGAAAGTTGTAGCTCTTTGAATTATCTTTCCAACCATATATTATGAAGCCAAAATGGAGATCTGAGCGAAAAGTTATGTCCAATTTACTAAACAGTGCACAATATGCCTCATCCATTCTTCGCTTGTTCTACACTTATCAAATTTGACCCCCGAACTCGATCCCGGCTTAATTCCTTGAGCTTTTACTCAGACTTCAAAGCTCCAAATCACTTAAATTCATTCCATAACATCCATATAGCTCGGAATCACACCTTCCCGGCTACTTTCAACATATGTTCTTGACTTGTACCCCACTTTGGCCTTTTTCACCATCTTTTGACCCCAAAACTTGCTCTTTTAGTCTTCATTAGCTCATGTGTACCTATAACACACTAAGAACACTAATAAAAGCATTTTTGCATCATAAACAATATCAAAACAACAATAAAGCATGATTATTTAGGGCATAAATATAGTCAAATTCACCTATTATCATGTTATTACCTGGTTATTTCTTGTTATTCTGTGGTATATATATATATATTGAATTGCACAGGTTTATGTGGGTGTCTGGTCCTAGGCTTGTCACTACTTCGCCGGGATAGGCCAGGCACTTACCAGCACATGGGGTCGGTTGTGCTGATACTACACTTCTGTGCGTTTTTGCACAGGTCCGGGTTACGATCAGGAGCAGCAGCAGTAAATCGATTGCGTGGGAGTTGATCACATTTGAGACCGAGGTAGCTTGCAGACGTCCGCATGCCCGACGTCTCTCTCTTTATTTATGTTACTAGCTGTAGTCTCTTTGTTCCGAGACAAACAGAATTATGTTATATTTCTTTCAAACTCTTATGTGTAGTATTCGGTAGTAGTTCGTGAGTTGGTGACTCCACGTCTTGGGTAGAGGATTTCAGTATGATTTTCATCTTGTAATTAGTTATTTCTATTTCAATAAAGTATTCCACATTTATTTAATTAAAATTGTGTTAAAAACAGGCTAGTATGAATACAGTGGCTTGCCTAGCTACCACGAGTAGGCGCCATCACGATCCCGATGTTGCGGGAAAATCCGGGTCGTGACAAGTTGGTATCAGAGCTCTAGGTTACATAGGTCTCACCACTCACGAACAAGCTTAGTAGAGTTTGAGAGGTAGGTACGGAGACGTCTGTACTTGTCCTCCAGAGTCTATTGAGTTAGGAACGAGTCTCTCATTTGTTCTTTCTTGTCGTGCGACTTGTTCCTCAAGTACTGATTGAATTTCTATTCTGTCCTTTCGCAGATGGTGAGGACACGCGCTTCTTCGTCCGCTGACCAGCAGCCCGAGCCCCAGGCAGCTCCCGTGAGGGGCAGGGGCCAAGGCCGTATCAGAGGCCGTGGTAGGGGTAGAGCTCAACCCCAGGCAGCTACCCCAGAGGTGGAGCCTCATATTGAGATTGACGAGGAGGTTCCAGTCCCAGCAGCTCCAGTGGGCCCAGCTCAGGTCCCGGGAGAGGCTTTATTTACCCCGGATCTTCGGGATGCTTTGGTCAAAATAGCGGGATTTATGGACAGCATTGCCAGAGCGGGCTTATTATCAGTTGCACCAGCCGCTTCTCAGGCTGGAGGAGGGGCCCGGACTCCTATTGCTCGTACTCCGGAGCCAGTAGCTCCTCAGCCTCAGGCACCAGTGGTTCAGCCAGCTGTGGCCACTCAGTCAGGTACCACGGCTCATGCCGGGGATGGAGCGGCCATGAATTCTGATTCTTTATGGAGACTTGATCGGTTCTCCAAGCTATTTACCACTACATTCAGTGGAGCCGCATCAGAGGATCCTCAGGACTTCTTATTCAGTTGCCATGAGATTCTCAAGACTACGGGGATCGTGGAGTCAAATGGAGTTGACTTCTGTACATTCAGACTTGCAGGATCCGCCAACACTTGGTGGAGAGATTATTGCTTGACTCGACCAGCAGGGTCCCCAGCTTTATCATGGGATCAGTTTGCAGAACTATTTATGGAGAAGTTTCTCCCTGCTACTCAGCGGGATGTACTTCGGAGGCAGTTTGAGCGCCTCCATCAGGGCACTATGACGGTTACGCAGTATGAGACGAGATTTGTCGATTTGGCTCGTCATGCAGTGGTGATACTTCCCACGGAGCAGGAGAGGGTCCGCAGGTTTATAGATGGGCTTAATCAGCCAATTAGACTCCAGATGGCTATGGGCGTGGGGAGTGACATATCATTTCAGGAGGCAGCAAATGCAGCACGCAGAGTCGAGATGGCTCTTGCTAGGGGAGGCGGTTATTCTTCAGGATAAGAGGCCTCGTCATTCAGGCAGGTTTGGTGGTTCTTCCTCTGGTGGCAGAGAATCCTTTGATAGAGGCCGGTCCTCCAGGCCTTTTCATTCCGCCCTTCAGGCTTCACAGGGTGGACCAGGTGATCGTGGTTTTCGGGGGCATTATTCAGACCAGTCTCCTATTAGTGCTCAGCCTCTTCAGAGCGTTCGTGGAGGCCATTCAGGTCGTCAGGGCCAGCAACCCTATCAGTCTAAGAGTTGCTACAGTTGTGGCGACCTAGGTCATTTTATCAGGAATTGCCCTATAGCAGCGGGCAACTCTCACCAGCGAGGTCCTCGTCCTATGATTCAGGCCCCAGCTGACCCTCAGCCTGCCCAGCCAGCCAGAGGCGGGGGTAGAGATTATAGAGGTGGAGGTCGAGACCGTAGAGGTGGAGACCGTTCAGCCAGAGGTAGAGGTCAGCCAGTTGATGGTCGTCCTAGAGACGCAGCTCAGAGGGGAGGTGCAGATCCCCGATTCTATGCTTTACCAGCCAGGCCAGAGGCAGAGGCATCAGATGCCGTGATTACAGGTACCATTCTTGTGTGTGGCAGAGGTGCTTCAGTATTATTTGACCCTGGATCTACATATTCCTATGTGTCTTCCTACTTTGCACCGTATTTGGCCGTGCCCAGCTATGCTCTGGATATTCCAGTTTATGTGGCTACACCAGTGGGTGATTCCATTGTAGTCGACCGGGTGCATCGTTCGTGCGTGGTTATATTTGGGGGTCTTGAGACCCGTGTTGATCCGTTGCTTTTGGATATGGTGGATTTTGATGTCATATTGGGGATGGACTGGTTGTCCCCATACCATGCTATTCTAGATTGTCATGCTAAGACTGTGACCTTGGCCTTGCCAGAATCACCCCGACTAGAGTGGAAAGGTACCTCAAGCCACTCCGTTCGCACCGTTATTTCCTATGTTAAGGCTCGACGCATGGTCGAGAAGGGGTGTCTAGCTTATCTGGCTTATGTTCGTGATTCCAGCGCAGAGGTTCCTTCCATTGAGTCAGTCCCTATTGCACGGGAGTTTCCTGATGTTTTTCCTTCGGACCTGCCGGGCATGCCACCCGACAGGGATATTGATTTCTGTATTGATCTGGCACCGGGCACTCAGCCCATCTCTATTCCACCCTATCGTATGGCCCCGCCGGAGCTAAAAGAGTTGAAAGATCGGTTGCAAGACCTTCTTGAGAAGGGCTTTATCAGGCCCAGTGTTTCCCCCTGGGGAGCACCTGTATTATTTGTAAAGAAGAAAGATGGCTCGATGCGGATGTGTATTGATTACCGGCAATTAAACAAAGTGACAATAAAGAATAAGTATCCACCGCCGAGGATTGATGATTTGTTTGACCAGCTCCAGGGAGCGTGGGTATTCTCTAAGATAGACTTGAGGTCAGGCTACCATCAGCTGAAGATCGTGGCGGCTGACATTCCTAAGACAGCCTTTCGCTCTAGATATGGGCATTATGAGTTCTTGGTCATGTCCTTCGGGTTGACCAATGCCCCAGCAGCATTCATGGAGTTGATGAATCGGGTATTCAAGCCTTACTTAGATCTGTTCGTGATAGTCTTCATAGATGACATCCTGGTGTACTCCCGCAGCCAGGAAGAGCACGAGCAGCACCTCAGAGTGGTTCTTCATACTCTGAAAGATAATCACCTATATGCCAAATTTTCTAAATGTGAGTTCTGGCTGAGTTCGGTAGCATTTCTGGGTCACATTGTATCAATGGAAGGTATTCAGGTAGACCCAAAGAAGATTGAGGCGGTCCAAAATTGGCCTCGACCAGCTTCAGTGATCGAGATCCGGAGTTTCTTGGGATTAGCAGGTTACTACCGTCGTTTTGTGAGGGGTTTTCTTCTATTGCAGCCCCGATGACCAGAGTTGACCCGGTAGGGGTGTCCGGTTCCAGGTGGTCGAGGAGGTGTGAGGCGAGCTTTCGAAGCTCAAGACAGCCTTGACCACCGCACCGGTGTTGGTACTACCTACAGGTGCAGGGCCTTATATAGTTTATTGTGACGCATCTCGTACGTGGCTTGGAGCGGTATTGATGCAGGATGGTAAGGTTATCGCTTATGCTTCGAGGCAGCTTAAAAATACATGAGAAGAATTATCCAGTTCATGATCTTGAGTTAGCAGCAGTGGTTCATGCCTTAAAGATCCGGAGGCATTATCTATATGGTGTGACATGTGAGGTGTACACTGATCACAAAAGCCTAGAGTACTTGTTCAAGCAGAAGGAGTTGAATCTACGACAGCGGAGATGGTTAGAGTTGCTAAAAGACTATGATGTTACTATCTTATATCACCCAGGTAAGGCCAATGTGGTGGCCGATGCTTTGAGTAGAAAGTATGCCAGGCATGGGTAGTCTTGCATACATTCCGGTCAGTCAGAGACCATTAGCTCTAGATGTACAGGCCTTAGCCAACCGGTTCGTGAGATTAGACATTTCTGAGCCTAGTAGGGTGTTAGCCTGCACGGTCGCTCGTTCTTCTTTATTAGAGCGTATCCGTGAGAGGCAATTTGATGATCCTCATTTGCGTGAGTTGAGAGATACAATACAGCGGGGAGGTGCCACACAGGTAAATCTAGATGATGATGGGGTATTGAAATTGCGGGGTCGAGTTTGTGTGCCCAATGTCGAAGGGATTCGAGAGTTGATCTTAGCAGAGGCCCACAGTTCGCGGTATTCTATTCACCCAGGAACCGCGAAGATGTACCAGGACTTACGGCAACACTATTGGTGGCGCGGAATGAAGAAAGATATCGTTGCGTATGTCGCTCGGTGTCTAAATTGTCAGCAGGTGAAATATGAGCACCAGAGACCTGGTGGTGTATTCCAAAGGATTGAAATTCCCGAGTGGAAATGGGAGAGGATCACTATGGACTTCGTTACTGGACTTCCTTTGACTCGGAGGAAATTTGATGCTATTTGGGTCATTGTTGATAGGCTGACCAAGTCAGCACACTTTATTCCAGTATCTGTCTCCTACTCGTCGGAGAGGTTAGGGAGGTTTACATTAGGGAGATTGTTCGTCTCCATGGAGTGACAGTATCTATTATCTCTGATAGGGGTACGCAGTTTACCTCGCGGTTCTGGAGAGCGGTCCAGCAGGAGTTAGGCACCCAGGTTCAGTTGAGTACAGCATTTCATCCTCAGACGGATGGCCAGTCCGAGAGGACTATTCAGATTCTAGAAGACATGCTTCGAGCATGTGTTATTGATTTCGGAGGCTCGTGGGACCAGTTTCTACCATTAGCAGAGTTCGCCTACAATAACAGTTACCAATCTAGCATCCGGATGGCTCCGTATGAGGCGTTGTATGGTAGGCGATGTCGATCACCAGTTGGATGGTTTGAACCGGGAGAGGCTCGGTTGTTGGGTACAGACTTAGTTCAGGAGGCCTTGGATAAGGTCAAGACTATTCAGAGAGATTGCGTTCAGCTCAGTCCAGGCAGAAGACTTATGCGGATCGTAAGGTTCGAGATGTAGATTTCATGGTTGGTGAACGAGTATTGCTCCGAGTGTCGCCTATGAAGGGCGTGATGAGGTTCGGGAAGAAGGGCAAGCTCAGCCCTAGGTATATTGGTCCATTTGAGATTCTAGACAGAGTGGGAGGGATGGCTTACAGATTAGCCTTGCCGCCTAGCTTATCAGCCGTGCATCCAGTTTTTCACGTATCTATGCTTCGGAGATACCACGGCGATCCCACACATGTGTTAGACTTCAGTACTGTCCAATTGGACAATGATCTATCTTACGAGGAGGAGCCGGTGACTATTCTAGACCGGCAGGTTCGACAGTTGAGGTCGAAGAGTTATCCTTCTGTGCGTGTTCAGTGGAGAGGTCAGCCTCCTGAGGCATCGACCTGGGAGTCCGAGTCTGATATGCGGAGCAGCTACCCACACTTGTTTCCTGACTCAGGTACTTCTTTCTTTTGTATGTTCGAGGACGAACGGTTATTTTAGAGGTGGAGATTGTGACGACCCAAAGGGTCATCACTTATTTTATTAATCATTTCGAGCTTCTGAGGCCTTGAAAACCTCATTCCATGTTGCCTCGATTTACGTGCACAATCCGAGCATGTAGCCGGAAAGATTTTGTGATAGAAAATATGAATTCTATGAGAAATTTGGATAAAAATGATATTAATATTGATATGGTTGACTTCGGTCAACATTTTTGGTAAACGGATCCGGACCCGAGATTGGATGGTCCCGAGAGGTCCGTAGGAAAATATGGGACTCGGACATGCGTCCGGAGTCGAATTCTGAGGCCTAGAGCCCAAGTTATGAATTTTTCTATGAAATTGTTTTTGATGTAATTGTTAAAGGAAATGAATTAATTGACCTTGGTATCGGGCTCGTATTTTGGTTCCGACGCCCGGTACAAGTCTTCAATATTATATATGTGATTTCTGTAAAGTTTGGTGACATTCGGATGTCGTTTGAGATGTTTTGGACCTTGAGTTCCAAGTTTGAAAGTTTTGAAAACCAAAAGTAAGAAAATCATGAATTTGAGGCTTGATTTGATGAAAACGATGTGATATTGGCGATGTGATCGCACGAACAAGTTCATAATGTGTTTTTGAGTTTTTGAGGTTGTGTACATGTTTGGTTTGGAGCCCGGGGGGCTCGGGTAAAGATTTGATAGGCCGTTGGATTAAATTCTGAATTTTTGCACTGCTGGTTTTTCACCCAGCTGTTGGCTTCGCAATTGCGAAGCATTTCTCGCAATTGCGAAGGGGGCAGATCAAGGTAGGGCTCGCAAATGCGAACCCCGATCGCAAATGCGAAGCCCCTCATGACCCAGCCTTGTTCGCAAATGCGAACATCCCCTTGTCCTGCCTATGTTCGCAAATGCGAACAAGAGTTCGCAAATGCGAACAATGCCCTTTACTGCCTGTGTTCGTAAATGCGAACATTAGTTTGCAAATGCGAACACTGCCTTTTCCAGCCTGGTTCGCAAATGCGAACATATGTTCGCAAATGCGAAGCCCCCAGATTTGCCTTGGCTTCGCAAATGCGAACAAAAGTTCGCAAATGCGAACTTCCCAGCCTTAGCTTATTTTTCAAACTCCAGAAATTGGTCGGGGTTCGAAATTGCGAACCCATGTTCGCAAATGCGAACACAGAGACCTGTAAAACACGATTTTCAGTTCATTTCTTCACTTTTTACAAAACAAAAACACCCATTTGCGATTCTTCACGGATTCCTTCTTCATCAAAACAATTGTAAGTCATTTTTACTTAATTCTTTCAATTCCTAACATCATTAAACATGTTTTTCAATAGAAATCAAAGGTTTCCATGGTAGAATTTCTTGTTTTTGTTAGAATATAGGGTTTTTCATAAATTGGGAAATTGGACCTCGAATTGAGGTCCGATTTTGAATCAAATCATATACATGAACTCGTGAGGGGATGGGTAACCGGATTTTGGTCCGAACCCCGAGTTTCGACCATGTGGGCCCGGGGTTGAAATTCACTATTCCGGGCAGAATGTTGTAAAAGTTGTATTTGGTCTTAAGAATTAGTTTGTTGAGTAGTATTGATGATATTAAATCAATTGTGTATAGATACGATTGGATTGGAGCCAAATTTGAAAGAAAAAGACATTTCCACGGATTGAATTGTTCATAAACATTCGAGGTAAGTGTTTGTTCTATCCTAGCTTGAGGGAATAGGATTATGTGTTATGTGTTATGTGATCGAGTGCGGTGTATGGGCTGTGGTGACGAGCATCCATACACTGGCGCGTCTAGTATGACCGTGAGTCATTGAAAATGCTTATTTTGAGATATATTTACAGATGAATTGTTGAACCTTTGTCGGGTTGTAGAATTGTTATGGTTCTCCCTTGTTGGGACTTGTTGTGAAGATAATTATTGATTGCCCTTGTTGGGACGGTTTATGAATTATTGTTTCTTTCTTTGCCCTTAACTGTGATTGTTATTTGGGTGAGGAAGAGTGATAAAAGCACGAAGGGTGATGCCGTGCCATGTTTTATTATTTGTGCACGAAGGTTAATGCCGTGCCATGTTTTATTATTTATGCACGAAGGTTAATGTCGTTCCATGTTTTATTAATTATGCACGAAGGATCATGCCGTGCCCTGTTATTGAACCATGTACGAAGGATCATGCCGTATTATGGATGTGAGGATGAGAGTAAAATCACGAAGGGTGATGCCGTGTACTTTATTTTCTTATTTGGTGAGGATGAGAGTAAAAGCACGAAGGGTGATGCCGTGCAACTGCTTGCTATTCCTTGATTTGATATTACTTGTGTTTCCATTATACTTTGGTTTCCTTGTGAATTTATTAACTGTTGTTAATTGTTGAATTCTTTGAGATATTCCTTATTGTGTTATTACCTGGTTATTTCTTGTTATTCCGTGGTATATATATATATATTGAATTGCACAGGTTTATGTGAGTGTCTGGTCCTAGGCTTGTCACTACTTCGCCGGGATAGGCCAGGCACTTACCAGCACATGGGGTCGGTTGTGCTGATACTACACTTCTGTGCGTTTTTGCACAGGTCCAGGTTACGATCAGGAGCAGCAGCAGTAATTCGATTGTGTGGGAGTTGATCACATTTGAGGCCGAGGTAGCTTGTAGACGTCCGCAGGCCCGGCGTCTCTCTCTTTATTTATGTTACTAGTTGTAGTCTCTTTGTTCCTAGACAAATAGAATTATGTTATATTTCTTTCAAACTCTTATGTGTAGTATTCAGTAGTAGTTCGTGAGTTGGTGACTCCACGTCTTGGGTAGAGGATTTCAGTATGATTTTCATCTTGTAATTAGTTATTTCTATTTCGATAAAGTATTCCGCATTTATTTAATTAAAATTGTGTTAAAAATAGGCTAGTACGAATACAGTGGCTTGCCTAGCTACCACGAGTAGGCGCCATCCCGATCCCGATGTTGGGGGAAAATCCGGGTCGTGACATAAACAAATAAAGATGGGAGGGGAAACATGCTCCGGAAATAACAGGTAAGAACAGAATATCAAGAGAACTATCAAGGAATCAAAATCCAACCACTAACAAGAATAAGAAAAACAAAGGCAGATTTCACTTTCTTTTCACATCTCATTGGAAGCGTGCAACCCGATCCTATTTCCTGTATCTCGTGGAAGGCGTACCACCCGCTCCCATTTTATTATATCTCGTGGTAGGCGTACCACCCGCTCCAAGTGTATTATATTTTGTGGTAGGCGTACCACCCACTCTTAGTTCATTATATCTTGTAGTAGGCATACCACCAGCTCCCATTTTATTATATCTTGTGGTAGGCGTACCACCCGCTCCCATTTTATTATATCTTGTGGTAGGCGTACACCCACTCCCATTTCATTATACATTGTGGTAGGTGTACCACCCGCTCCCATGTGCAAGACAACAATAATCACAAGGAATCCCGGCAAGGGAATAATAATATAAAAAAATATCCGGTAAGGAAACAATGATATTTCAACAATATTCCGGCAAGGGAGAGACAACTATAACCAAACTTGTTACAACACCTAACACAAAAAATTATCAACCTAAGCATCCATAATATCAATTAAGAACACAATGCAAGGGAACCATGGCTCAACAATAGCCCGGCAAGGGGGCATCTAATGATCTCTTCTCTTTCTCACTTTTACTTCACAACTCGAACAAATGCTCTAGAGTTTCAATATCAATTATACTTTTAAAATTCGTTATACAAATGGAGTCAACGCTCCTCAATGTTCAAAGGTAACAATTCCTTCCACAACTTTAAACAACAAATATAAATCTTCACCAAGACATGAATAATACAACAAAGTCATGAAAATCATATTATAAGACTCATGGTCATGCTTGACACCAACGTATAGATACTTGTCACCATGCCTATACGTCGTACTCAATAAGAAGTAAATAGCAAATAGGACACAACTCCTAATTCCTCAAGCTAAGTGTGAGCACGCGATTTTTTCCCTATACGACAATTACTCCTAAATAACTCAAAATAAAATAGTTTTGTTTGTTTACAATTGTCGTAAATTTTGTGTTATTTTTCTTGTATTGTTTATATTTTTCTGTGCATGTTTATTTGTTGAATTAATAAAAATACAAATATATATCACATTTGTATTTAGGATTCAATTCTACAATTAGGAATAATTGAAGTTTGTTTTACAAAAATAGAAAATCACAAAATACGTACTTTGCATTTTAGCATTTAATGTCAAATTGTGTGATTTTATTTTAATTGGTATTTAACTATGTGTGATAAATATTATTAATAGTTAATTAGTATTTATAAGATAATTTTGTCTTTATAATTTAATCTAGGGTTTTTGTTTTAAACTTAGGAAAATTACTTCAGGAAGAAATAAAAGAAAAAAGAAGAAAATGAAAAAAACCAGGCCCAATCTTCTTCCCATACCCGGCCCAAGCCAGCCAGTCCCAAAGACTGCCGAAAGATGCCGTTTAAGACCAATAGATCACAATCGTTAGATTTGAGCGATCCAACGGTCCAATCCCACCCTCATCAATGTGGAAACGATGTTGTTTCAAGAGCGTTAATCCAGGTTGTTCACTTCGTTTGATCGAACGGTCAAGATCATCCCTTCCTCACCTGTTACGTAACCTGACCTATTCTACCCAAAGACCAACCCATTCTCATTTAACTAGATGACGTCGTTTTCTATTAGTGAAAGGATTCAGGCCGTTAATCCTAAATGATCCAATGGACAGGATCAACTCTCTAGCGTAGTATATATCCTTAAACCATACCCCGCCCCCTCAGACCCCCTCTCCCTCTTCTCTCTCTCAAACCTCGTCTCTGAAAGAGACGAGGAAACCCTAGCCGCCCTCGTACCCTTTCGCCTGAAAGCCGGCGGCAACGATGCCGTTGGCCATGAAAACAACACCCTTGAACCACCATGCCCTCCTCTTTCCAAATCCACACTCCATTGTCCTCGAATCATCACCGTCTGTTTTGAATCTCCAATCGAAGGTCCCCGTCTCAAACCTTAGCATGTCCACTTGACCCCAAACTCGCACCTTTTGACCATCTGACCTCCATCGTTCCTAAACCACCCTTAGTTTTCTTCGAATCACCCCAGAAAGTCTCGAATCAAAAGTTACAGAATAATGATCTGAAGCTAGTTTAGAGACTAAGGTCAAATGGACCTTAGTTGAATGTGTTCTCACACTCGACTAGGGTCCGTCTTGGCCCCAAGTCCAAAAGCTTTGGAGGTTCGAAACTAGTCCCCGTTTGCTGGTAGGTTTTTTTGATCTCTTTTTATTTCTGATTTAGTTTCGCTCATCTTGTACCCCTTTCTTATTTTTGTTTAAGATCGAATGCTACGTGTTTTCTCTACATTTTTTTGTTTCCACTTTGTGTAGTTGGTTATTTCAAATTATGCAGTGTCGATAATGCTCTTGTCTAAAATTGTGACCACCTCCGTAATGTTTACTGTTGTTTTTGGTTCGGAATGTTTCATTTATGTTATTTTGTTTCTTCTCATTTTTTTCGTTGTCAACCATTTGTTACGCTTGAATACATTATGTTTTCATTCGTTGTATTTATAGTATTCAGTTTAGGTTTGATTTAGAATCGTGTTAATTTGTTTCTTTTTCTTGAATCTTTCGTCTCTATTTTTTTCGTTGCTACCTGATATAATTTGAGCTTCATAAATCGAACCCCAATATTGTCCTGATGGAATCTGACATTGCTGAGTTAAATAACAATGTTTAGGGGTCTGGTGAATTGAACCTAGGTTCGCATTCAACCTTAGATCAATTGATTGTTAGGTAGATTTGGTTATAGTTATTTAGGATAGAATTCCGGGGCAACAGGGAGGGTAATTTAGGAATAGAAAACTTAAAGAATTGTTGAAGTTGAGTGTTTTGTCCGTTAAGTATTAATGTGCCATTAAAAATTGTATTTGTTTAATAAAAGTAGGGAACAAAACACAACAACATGGGGAGGTAATGGAAATGATTAAAATGGGTGACACCCCATAACTTTGAATTAAAAATGACACAAGACACTTAGTAGTGGGGTGTTCAGGAAATATCATGGGCAAGATATATTTTCCTAATGGTGGGGTGCTCCTAAGAGCTGTAAAGTGTGTCCGAAGAGCTGTAGAGAGGGGCTGGAATGAGCATATAAATATGAGCATATTGGACAGAATAGGGGCGGACTTTTTAATCCCTGAAGGTTAAATACTTTGAGAGCTAAAAAACAGGCCAAAAACCGGAGAATCGGTCAGTTCTTAAGGATCAGTGTTGAGAGTGTTTAGGCTTGAAAAGAATAGAGAGAAGTACTGAGAAGTCTCACTATGTCATTAAAATTCTTTTCCTACTTCAGTGATTTCATTTTCCTGATTCAAATACACTAGACTGATCTTGAGTGACTTTGAGTCCAACTGAATTGGTTTCTGATTGAAATTTAGTTTGTTGAAAGTTTCGAGTGGTTCTGGATGTTTCTTTGAGTTCATTTGGTTTGTTTTGGTACTGCTGTGGGTCAATCGTTTGGTTTCTATTTGGTTTTTTAGTCATTGAGTCACTCCCGGGTTGAACTTGCTATGTTGGTTGCTGTAAATTGTTATTGTTGTGTTGTTGCTGGGGTTACTGGTATCTGATGCTGCTGACTACTCCTTCTTTCTTGTATTTCTAATCCAGGTACATGTTTTTTTGGATCTCAACATCATGTAGAATTTGGCTGAAATGAAATGAAATGGGAGCCTAACTCCCTTGGAAAATTTCAGTAGCTACTGTACATTCCTTATAATTGTATGTCATGGTTTAAATTGTTATTAGGACTGCTTTTCTAAGCAATTTGGAATGACTGAATCTGTAGCCTGTAATGTTGCACCTAACTGGACTATTTTGGATTGAGTTAACCTGTGGTTATCTAACCTTAGCCTTAGTATAGTTAACACTTGCCTAGTTTAGCATCTTATTGGTTTAAAGCAAAAATCCGAAATAGTGTAGATTTTGTGTTGGTTCCTATTTAAGTTGAAAGTATATCTCCCACAACTTTAGAACTGCAGTAGTTGGCTAATAAATTGTTAGTGATTTGCTTTAGTTATTATACAATTATATAGGAGTAGAGTATGAATTCAGACCATTCACATTAATAAAAATAATAAAGTACTTAGTCCATTCAGTTGAGAATCATGTGCATAGGCTATTGGTGACTAATTCAATTCACATGTCCATTTTTACTTGCTCACTCTCAGTAACATTTAACCAGTAACCAAATAAGCAACGTGACTTAAGCTCTAGACTACAAACAATTAGCCTCAGGTAATTTGGATAGGCATTTTGGTAAGATTTAATCTAGGCCACATTTAAATTCTAGCCTGTTCGCAGGCCGTTGGGCCGGATTTCAAGATTGCAGTGAATAGTTAACAATATAAGTTTGGGCTTTGATTTAGGTAGCGGGTTCAAATTAAAAGTTTCTTCCTTTTTTTAGGGTTTGGACATGAACTCGAAATCCGACTTTGTAATATTAAGTAATTAGGGCCTTCTCTTTATATATTTTAGAGACAAATAATATAGAAAAATTATAGCTCACTTTAGGGTGGACCTTTAAATAAAAATGAGACGAGCCTCACCAAATAAAATGCACAAATTGCGGGGCCCTCAATAAATGGTTAAAATAGAATACTTAGATTTCGGGATGGGCCGTTTAGAGAATTTCATGGCTTTCCCCGAAGATAATAACACGTTAGACTCTTTAGGTACAGTTTTAATAACTTTTACCTTCTTAAATTAGGGTGTGCATTTCATGTGACCCAAATTCAAATCTCAACGGGGTCGAGATGTGTCAACAACCACGGGTACATCGATGTGACATCGTTCGAGACGCATTTTAACGACGTTACAATTCTCATTAAAAATAATAATAAAAGCGTCGAAGAGTTAAAATTTGCACACAAATTTGACATGTACTAAAATCAGATAATTTAGCCAAATGTAACAGTTGAGCGACCATGCTAGAACCACGAAACTTGGGAATGCCTAACACTTTCTCCCGGTTTAACAGAATTCCTTATCCGATTTTTTGGTTTGCGGACGGTAATACAGAGTCAATCTTTTTCTCGATTTAGGATTCAAATCGGTGACTTGGGACACCATAAATCTCCCAAGTGGCAACTCTAAATCTCTTAATAAACGAATTCCATTTCGATTGTCCTTCAATTGGAAAAACTACCTTTATTACACCATTCACGGGGTGCGGTAGGGAAAAAAGAGGTGTGACACTAAGGTTAGACCAAACACTTACCTCGAACTTCCACAGCCAACCCAAGCCTCAAACACTGCCTTTCCTTTTGAATTCGTCTCCAAGTCAATCGTATCTATACATAATTAACTTCATAGTATCAATAAACACTAAACGATGCAATTCTAATGCATAATTATAGCTTTCTAATCATTTCTCAAAAATCCAAATTCACGAGGCTTGGTCAAAACACGAGGCTTGAACAAAAATACGATCCCCAATTCACCCACGAGCTTGAATATATAATTAGTTCTAGAATTCGACCCCAAACTGAGGTCTAAATCACAATTAATAAAAAATCCCTAACTCTACCCAAATTCTTAATTTTCTACCCTTAATCTTATTTTTAGGCCAAGAAATCTAGTGGGTATTGATAAAAATGGAAGAAAACAAGTTAAAGATTACTTAACCAAGAGATTATGGTGAGAAAATGCTTCAAAAATCGCTTAAGAGCTTTGGAGAAGAAGAGGTTTATGAAAATGTATGAAAATCCTGTAAGTGTTATGTTTTTGAGACTTAAAAATAACTGGGAGTAATAACTCTACATTTGTGCCAGACTCACCGTGTCCGCGATGAGTCGGGCATGTAGACCTTTGCATTCGCGTACATGGGCTCGCGTTCGCGGAGAGGAAACTCCTCGAGCCCTCGCATTCGCGTCCAATGGGTCTCGTTCGCGTAGAACAAATGCCCTATGTTGATACCCAATTTTTTTCTACATATTTTTATACTCAAACTACTCTCAAAATAGAATATACATACATATAAGCATGCCCAAAAGTTTTGGTATTTTTTCTTTATTTTTAAATTTTTTTAAAATTAATTTATTCTCTATTTTTACACTACAAAGTTCAATAATTATTCTCAAACTAGAATTTTTGGTGAATAATTTATTTCATTCTCATATTTACGCTAAGATTATAATTAAATAATTTTTTCATATTTTTTATACATTTGTTTGGTATTTTTAAGCTAAATTAGATATAGTTACATTATAGCCTATTTTACAATTAACAGCATTTCATAATCATAAAATCACTTTCTGTATTTTTACATTAATATTTATATATTATTAATTAGTTCAGTACCTTTAATTTATTTTTAAATTATTTTTTACTATTTTTATAAAATAATAAAAGGGGAAAATTGACTAGTTAACAAACAACCTTTATTATTTCAATTATAGCTAAATTGGACACACCCCTATCAGATTTTTAAATGGCCCAATACCCTATTTAAACCACCCTAGCATAATCCCCAAAAGGACCCGCTCCAATCTTTTTAATCTCAGTCGTTGATCAAATAAGATCAACGACCCAGACTTTATTCCCATAAGTAAAATCAACTACCCCCTAACCCCTTATTTCTTTGAGTGTCTCTCTCTCTATATATCGTCTCTCTCTCTCTCTCTCTCTCTCTCTCTCTCTCTCTCTCTCTCTCTCTCTCTCTCTCTCCCTTCTTTCTAGAACGTTCTGGTTATCTCTTCTTCTCCGATGAACCCGATCGCCTCTCCGGACACCTCTAATCTCACCCCATTCAACCATCAACCGCCATGAGACCCTAGATTGCTGGTTCCCTTTATTTTTTGAGACCCCAAAACCCCCCACCATGTGAATCAGTCCCTAAAAAGTCCCGCTTTGTTTGTTTTCTGGCCATCTCCAGCCACCTCCCTTTCACTAAGGCTCTGATGGGTCTCTCACTGTCCTGTTCAACACCTCTGGGACCTTCGAGGTTTATGGACCATGATGGTTGAGACCTAGGGTTCCTGGTTCTACTACTTGTGGGTTCTCCGGTGTAAGTTCAGGAAAAATTACACCCGATACGTCACGATCTATGAAGTTTCGACAGGTTCTCTCAACTTTTATTAACATTGAATAACGTTTGAATAACGTTGTAGGATGCATTGGTACTTTTCGTTGAGGTCCCGGGGGCCTCGGGGTGATTTCGAATGGCCATCGGGATGGATTTTGGATTTGTGAGATAACTGATGGGCTGATAACTGGTTTCTGCATTTACGGAAAAAAGGGCCGCAGATGCGTCTCATTGATGCGGGCAATGGATCGCAGGTGCAAGTTTTGCTGGGAAGGCTAGTTTCCGCACAAGCGGAGGAGGAACTGAATCTGCAGTATCACAGATGCGTCGGTGGCATCGCAGATACGGGTTTTGGTCATGTGGGAAATTCCACAAAAGTGGATAGATTTCCATATGAGCAGAGTCCGCAGATATGGACAGTGACCGCAGAAGAGGACTTGTGCAATTGATAAAATACTGTAGAAGCGAAGGATTTTCTATAGAAGCAAATATCGCAAAAACTTAAATTACACCGCAGATGCTGTAAGGCCCGGGCAGAAGGGTTTTAAAATAACATTTCCTCCGTGAGTCCAAGTTAATTTCCACAATTGTTGGGCATCTTTTAGAGCTTTTGGACGGGAGTTGAAGAGGATTTCAACTGGAATTTATTGGAGGTAAAATTTTTGAACTTAAAACATGATTATATTGTGAAATTGGTCTAGAAATTAATGGAAATTTAGCTAAGATGGAAGAACTAGGGCTTGGGATTTTGAGATTTTAAATTGAGGATTTGAGGGGTCATTTGAACTCCGATTTTGATATTCTTGATATGTATAAACTCGAGGAGAGATAAGGAATCTGGTGATGTGGAAATTTATGAGTTTTCGAGAGTGGGCCCGGGGCTCGGGTTTTACTAATTTCGAGATTTTTGATATTTTTGATTGTTTTCGCTTGAGCTTTGTTCCCTTAGCATATTGTGATGTATTTACTCTAATTTTTGTTAGATTCGACACGCTTGGAGGCCAATTTAAGGAGCAAAGGCATTGCGAGGTTTTGCCGGTTCGAGGTGAGTAATGATTGTAAATGACAGTCTGAGGATTTGAAACCTCGAATTTACACATCGTAGTGTTGTATTGAGGTAACTTGCATGCCGGATAGCGAGCGTGGGGTAGAGCATCATTGGGAATTGTGACTTGATCCATCCCGATTGATGAAATTACTACGTATTTGACTAAAACTACTTGTTATCATCATAATTTGGGCTGATTGCCATGTTTGGGACTTCGATTATTTGAATCCTTGAGAGATTGATATCACTATTTCGCATTATTTTTTGTTATTATTTGATCTCGGTCCAAGGTTTTAAATACTATTTCGCAAACTCAGCCATCTTTCTAAGATTTGAAAACTTAAACAATATTTTATTTACATTTTGAGCTGAGAAATATTATTCTAATATTGCCTACAAGGCTTATATGCATTTCTGGACTGAGCATGGATTGGTTTGCGTGCCGTAGCAGTTTATATTAATATTGCGGCCGAGAGCCTGGTTGATTACATTGATCTTAAGGCCGAGAGCCTGGATGATTATATTTATATTAAGGTCGAGAGCCTGGTTGATGCCACGAGATGACTTGATATTGCGCTTGGGTTGTAGGAGCCCCTATGGAGTCTGTACACACCCCTAGTGAGCATCATCGACGATAAATAAATGGATGGCTCGGGCTACACGCCGCAGCGGGTACCAGAGTGTACCGTCATATGCATTGCATTGCACTCATGAATTTGTTCTTATTTGTATTATCAGTCATAATATTTCTGCACTCTTGTTTCGTTGGCTTTTATGATTCTTCTTGCAAAAATTACCTGATATCCTGGCGTTATCTGTTAACAGAGTGTTGTGCCCGAGGGGCTGACTTTTGTGCTTGCTTGTACTACTTGTTTGGCATTCATTTGTTTAACTGGTGGAAAATGACATTTTTAAAAGAGGTTTTAAACTGCGCTAAGATGTTTTTAAAGGTTTTACAGCTTCTCTGCTTTCTCCCAAAGGGCTTTTCACTACTCTTATATAGCATGATGATTTGCTTTACGTGATTTCTTACTGCTCAGTTGTTATTTACTCTTATTACTCACTGAGTTGAAGTACTCACTTTACTCCCTGCACCTCGATGCAGACGTAGGTATTTGTGCACCCGATAACGGGTTCTGGCTGATCAGAGGCAGAGCTATAGGAGTAGCGAGGTGACTGCCTGCATTCATAGCACCATGGTTTTCTATTTTTGTTCATTGTTCCGACCATGTAAATTGTAGGTCTTGTAGTTGTATTTATACTCTGATAGAGGTTCATGACTTGTGACACCCCGGTCGGGCTGTGTTGGGTTGTAAATTTCATTAATGAATATTATTAAGTCATATCTTGCTATTCATTTATGATTAACTACTTTGAAAGAGACGAATTAGGTTAGTTGGCTGGCCTTGTCTTCACGAGAGGCTCCATCACGACTAGTGCAGGGTTTGGATCGTGACAAGTTGGTATTAGAGCCTAGGTTACTAGGTCTCATGAGTCACGAGCAGGTTTAGTAGACTCTCACTGATTGGTACGGAGACGTCTATATTTATCCTCGAGAAGCTACAGAACCTTTAGGAATACTTTACCTTCATGAATTCTTACCGTGCGTCCTTGATTCAACTTAAAAAGAAACTTTTGAAATTCCTTCCATGCATTCATATTTTCACGACCCGGCTTTTCCCCCAACATCGGGATCGTGATGACACCTACTCGTGATAGCTAGGCAAGCCACTTTGTTCACACTATCCTATTTTTAGTAATATTTCGTACTCACTTTAACAACCACAATCATAATCTTAATTAAACAAGTGCGGAAGACCTTATAAAAATAGAAATAAGTAGTTTCAAGGTAATTGATACTGAAATCCTCTACCCAAGACGTGGAGTCACCAACTCATGAACTACTACATGAATACTACACATAAAATTCTGAAAGAAATATAACATCATCTGTTTGTCTCGGATCAAAGAGACTACAGCTAGTAACATAAGTAAAGGAAGAGACGCCGGGCCTGCGAACGCCTGCAAGCTACCTCGGTCTCAAATATGATCAACTTCCACGCAAAAGATCTACTGCTGCTACTCCTGATCGAAACCTGGACCTGTGCAAAAATGCACAGAAGTGCAGTATCTGTACAACCGACCCCAAGTGCTGGTAAGTGCCTGGCCTATCCCGGCAAAATAGTGACAAGCCTAGGACTAGACACCCATATAAACCTGTGCAGTTCTATATATATGTATACCACAAGATAACGAGAAATAGCCAAGTAACAACGCAATAAGGAATATCACAGAATAAATCAACAGTTAACAATAGTCATTAAATCAACAAGGGAAACAAGTTTAATGAGTAACAAATAATGTCAAGTCAATGAAACAGCAAATAAAGTGCACGACATCAACCTTCGTGCTTTTACTCTCATCCTCACCAAATAGCAAATAAAGTGCACGACATCACCCTTCGTTTACTCTCATCCTCACATCCATGGTATGACATGATCCTTCGTACATGGTTCAATAACAAGTCACGACATGATCCTTCGTGCATAATCAATAACATGGCACGGCATTAACCTTCGTGCATAATCAATAACAAGGCACGACATTAACCTTCGTGCATAAACAATAACAAGGAACGACATTAACCTTCGTGCACAAACAATAAATCAAGGCACAACATTAGCCTTCGTGTATAAACAATAAATCAAGGCACGGCATCACCCTTCGTGCATTATCACTCTTCCTCACCCAAATAACAATCACAGTTAAGGACAGAGAATGAAAATAGTAAATCATGAACCGTCCTGGCAAGGGACACAATAATCATCATAACAAAGTCCCGGCAAGGGAGAACAATAGAAATTCTACAACCCGGCAAGGGTTCACCAATATATCTTCAAATATGTCTCACAACAAGTATAACAACGACCCACGGTCATGCTAGACGCCAGCATATGGATGCTCATCACCACAGCCCATACACCACACTCTATCACATAGCACATAATCCTATTCCCTCAAGCTAGGATAGAACAAACACTTACCTCGAATGTTTACGAACAATTCAATCCGTGGCAATGCCTTTTCCTTTCAAATGTGGCTCTAATCCAATCGTATCTATACATAATTGATTTAATATCATCAATTCTACTCAACAAACAAATTCATATGGCCAATTACAATTTTCACAACATTTTGCCCGGAATAGTAAAAATCGACCCCGGGCCCACATGGTCGGAACTCGGGGTTCGGACCAAAATCCGGTTACCCATCCTCCCACAAGTTCAAGTATATGATTTGTTTCAAAATCGGACCTCAATTCGAGGTCCAATTACCCAATTCATGAAAACCCTATATTCTACCAAAAACAAGAAATTCTACCATGAAAACCTTTGGTTTCTATTGAAAAACATGTTTAATGTTGTTAGGAATTGAAAGAATTAAGTAAAAAGTGACTTACAATTGCTTTGAATAAGAGGGAGTTCGTGAAGAATCGCCAATGGATGTTTTTGGGTTGTGAAATATGAAAAATGAAGCTGGAAATCGTGATTTACAGGTCTCTGTGTTCGCATTTGCGAGCAGGTGTTCGCAATTGCGAACCCCGACCAATTTCTGGAGTTTGAAAAATAAGCTAAGGATGGGAAGTTCGCATTTGCGAAGTCAAGGAATAACTGGGAAGTTCGCATTTGCGAACAAGGCTGGATTACTGGGGTTGTCGCAATTGCGACCATAAGTTCGCATTTGCGAACTTGGGTTGATTGTTGTCAACCTCGCATTTGCGAGGTATGTTCGCATTTGCGAACCACTGTACACCCCGGCCAACTTCGCATTTGCAAAGTCTTGTTCGAATTTGCGAACCAATGCCCAACCCTGCCCACTTCGCATTTGCGAAGTATGGTTCGCATTTGCGAACCAAGGCCAGCCTGGGACCTCTCGCAATTGCGAGAAAATCTTCGCAATTGCGAAGACAACATCTGGGTGAAAAACCAGCAGTGTTAAAATTCAGAAATTGATCTAACGGCCTATCAAATCTTTACCCGAGCCCCCCGGGATCCAAACCAAACATGTACACAACATCAAAAACACATTACAAACTTGTTCGTGTGATCACATCGCCAATATCACATCGTTTTCATCAAATCAAGCCTCAAGTTCATGATTTTCATTCTTTTGGTTTTCAAAACTTTCAAACTTGGAACTCAAGGTCCAAAACATATCAAACGACATCCAAATGTCACCAAACTTTGCAGAAAGCACATATATAATATTTAAGACTTGTACCGGGCGTCGGAACCAAAATACGAGCCCGATAACAAGGCCAATAAATTCATTTCCCTTTGATAATTACATCAAAAACAATTTCACAGAAAAATTCATAACTTGGGCTCTAGGCCTCAGAATTTGACTCCAGACGCATGTCCAAGTCCCATATTTTCCTACGGACCTTCCGGGACCGTCCGTTCTTGGGTCCGGGTCTGTTTACCAAAAATGTTGACCGAAGTCAACCATATAAATATAAATATCATTTTTCTCCAAATTTCTCATAGAATTCATATTTTCTATCACAAAATCTTTCCGGCTACATGCTCGGATCGTGCACATAAATCGAGGCAACATAGATAAGGTTTTCAAGGCCTTGGAAGTACGGAACAAGTGAGAAAAACAGGTGATGACCCTTTGGGTCGTCACATTCTCCACCTCTAAAACAACCGTTCGTCCTCGAGCGGAAAAGAGAAGGAAGTACCTGAGTCGGGGAACAATTGTGGGTAGCGGCTCCGCATATCAGACTCGGACTCCCAGGTCGATGCCTCAGGAGGCTGACCTCTCCACTGAACACGCACAGAAGGATAACTCTTCGACCTCAATCGTCGAACCTGCCGGTCTAGAATGGCCACCGGCTCCTCCTCGTAGGATAAATCATTGTCCAATTGGACAGTGCTGAAGTCCAACACATGTGTGGGATCACCGTGGTATCTCTGAAGCATAGATACATGAAAAACTTGATGCACGACTGATAAGCTAGGTGGCAAAGAGAGTCTATAAGCCACCCCTCCCACTCGGTCTAGAATCTCAAATGGACCAATATACCTAGGGCTGAGCTTTCCCTTCTTCCCGAATCTCATCACGCCCTTCATAGGCGACACTCGGAGCAATACTTGCTCACCAACCATGAAATCTACATCTCGAACCTTACAATCCGCATAAGTCTTCTGTCTGGACTGAGCTGAACGCAAGCCTATCCTGAATGATCTTGACCTTATCCAAGGCCTCCTAAACCAGATCCGTACCCAACAACCGAGCCTCTCCTGGTTCAAACCATCCAATCGGAGACCGATACCGCCTACCATATAAGGCCTCATAAGGAGCCATCTGGATGCTCGACTAGTAGTTGTTATTGTAGGAAAACTCCTCTAAAGGTAAGAACTGATCCCATGAACCTCCAAAGTCAATAACACAAGCTCGGAGCATGTCCTCTAGGATCTGAATAGTCCTCTCGGACTGACCGTCTGTCTGAGGATGAAAAGCGATACTCAGTTGAACCTGGGTGCCTAACTCCTGCTGGACCGCACTCCAGAAATGCGAGGTAAACTGCGTACCCCGATCTGAGATAATAGATACCAGCACTCCATGAAGTCGAACAATCTCCCTGATGTAAATCTCTACTAACCTCTTCGATGAGTAGGAGACAGATACTTGAATGAAGTGTGCTAACTTGGTCAGCCTATCAACAATGACCCAAATAACATCAAATTTCCTCCGAGTCAAAGGATGTCCAGTAACGAAGTCCATAGTGATCCGCTCCCATTTCCACTCGGGAATTTCAATCCTCTGGAATACACCACCAGGCCTCTGGTGCTCATATTTCACTTGTTGACAATTTAGACACCGAGCGACATACGCAACAATATCTTTCTTCATTCTACGCCACCAATAGTGCTACCGCAGGTCTTGGTACATCTTCGCGGAGCCTGGGTGAATAGAATACCGCGAACTGTGGGCCTCCGCTAAGATCAACTCTCGAATCCCTTCAACATTGCGCACACAAACTCGACCCTACAATCTCAATACCCCATCATCATCTTGATTTACCTGTGTGGCACCTCCCCGCTGTACTGTATCTCTTAAATCACGCAAATGAGCATCATCAAATTACCTCTCACGGATACGCTCTAATAGAGAAGAACGAGCGACCGTGCAGGCTAACACCCTACTAGGATCAGAAATGTCTAATCTCACAAACGGGTTGGCTAAGGCCTGGACATCTAGAGAAAATGGTCTCTAAATGACCGGAATGAATGCAAGACTACCCATGCTGGCAGACTTTCTACTCAATGCATCGGCCACCACATTGGCCTTACCTGGGTGATATAAGATAGTAACATCATAGTATTTCAGCAACTCTAACCATCTCCGCTGTCGTAGATTCAACTCCTTTTTCTTGAACAAGTACTATAGCTTTTGTGATCAGTATACACCTCACATGTCACACCATATAGATAATGCCTCCAGATCTTTAAGGCATGAACCACTGCTGCCAACTCAAGATCATGAACCGGATAGTTTTTCTCATGTATTTTCAACTTTGTCGAAGCGTAAGCAATAACCTTACCATCTTGCATCAATACCGCTCCAAGCCCCGTACGAGATGCATCACAGTAAATTGTATAAGTCTTTCACCCGTAGGTAGTATCAACACTGGTGCTGTAGTAAAAGGCGTCTTGAGCTTCTGAAAGCTCGCCTCACACTCATCTGACCACTTAAACAGAGCACCCTTCTGGGTCAACCTGGTCATCGGGGCTGCAATACAAGAGAACCCCTCTACACAACGATGGTAGTAACCTGTTAACCCCAAGAAACTCAGGATCTCAGTCACTGAAGCTGGTCGAGGCCAATTCTGGACTTCCTTAATCTTCTTTGGGTACACCTAAATATCTTCCACTGATACAATGTGACCCAGAAATGCTACCGAACTTAACCAGAACTCACATTTCATAAATTTGGTATATAGCTGATTATCCTTCAGAGTTTGAAGAACCACTCTGAGGTGCTGCTCGTGCTCTTCCCGGCTACGGGAGTATACCAGGATGTCATCTATAAAGACTATCACGAACAGATCTAAGTAAGGCCTGAATACCCGATTCATCAATTCCATGAATGCTGCTGGGGCATTGGTCAACCCGAAGGACATGACCAAGAACTCATAATGCCCATATCTAGTGTGAAAGGCTGTCTTAGGGATGTCAGCCGCCCTGATCTTCAGCTGATGGTAGCCTGACCTCAAGTCTATCTTTGAGAACACCCTCGCTCCCTGGAGCTGGTCAAACAAATCATCAATCCTCGGTAGTGGATACTTATTCCTTATTGTCACTTTGTTCAATTGCCGGTAATCAATACACATCCACATCAAGCCATCTTTCTTCTTTACAAACAATACAGGTGCTCCCCTGGGAGAAACACAAGGCCTGATAAAGCCCTTCTCAAGAAGGTTTTGCAACTGATCGTTCAACTCTTTTAACTCCGGCGGGGCCATGCGATAGGGTGGAATAGAGATGGGCTGAGTGCCGGTGCTAGATCAATGCAGAAATCAGTATCCCTGTCGGGTGGCATGCCTGGAAAGTCTGAAGGGAAAACCTCAGGAAACTCCCGTACAATGGGGACTGAATCAATAGAAGGAACCTCTGTGCTGGAATCACGAACATAAGCCAGATAAGCTAAAAACCCCTTCTCGACCATGCGTCGAGCCTTAACATAGGAAATAACAGTGCGAACGTAGTGGCTTGAGGTACCTTTCCACTCTAGTCGGGGTGATTCTGGCAAGGCCAAGGTCACAGTCTTAGTGTGACAATCTAGAATAGCATGGTATGGGGACAACCAGTCCATCCCCAATATGACATCAAAATCCACCATGTCCAAAAGCAACAGATCAACACGGGTCTCAAGACCACCAAAGATAACTACGCACGAACGATGCACCCGGTCGACTACAATGGAGTCACCTACCGGTGTAGACACATAAACTAGAATATCCAGAGCATAGCTGGGCACGGCCAAATACGGTCCAAAGTAGGAAGACACATATGAATATGTAGACCCAGGGTCAAATAATACCGAAGCACCTCTGCCACACACAAGAATGGTACCTGTAATCATGGCATCTGATGCCTCTGCCTCTGGCCTGGCTGGTAA
Source organism: Nicotiana noctiflora (assembly GCA_032618575.1). NCBI lineage: Eukaryota > Viridiplantae > Streptophyta > Magnoliopsida > Solanales > Solanaceae > Nicotiana > Nicotiana noctiflora. The sequence continues at coordinate 276,022 of JASVEL010011723.1, read as the reverse complement.
AGCATAGAATCGGGTATCTGCACCTACCCTCTGAGCTACGTCACTAGGACGGCCATCAACTGGCTGACCTCTACCTCTGGCCGGACGGTCTCCACCTCTACGGTCTCGACCTCCACCTCTATAATCTCTACCCCCGCCTCCGGCCGGCTGGGCAGGCCGAGGGTCAGCTGGGGCCTGAATCACGGGACGAGGGCCCCGCTGCTGAGTGTTGCCCGTGCTCGAGGGCAGAACCTGACAAAATGACCTGGGTCACCACAACCGTAGCAACTTCTAGGCTGATGGGGCTACTGGCCGTGACGACCTTAATGGCCTCCACGAACACTCTGAAGAGGCTGAGCATTAATAGGAGGCTGATCTGAATATTGCCCACGAAACCCACGATCACCTGGTCCACCCTGTGAAGCCTAAAGGGCGGAATGGAAAGGCCTGGAAGACTGGCCCCTGTCAAAAGATTCTCTGCCACCAGAAGAAAAACCACTAAACCTGCCCGAATGACAAGGCCTCTTGTCTGATGAATAACCACCTCCCCGAGCAAGAGCCATCTCAATTCTATGTGCTTCATTAGCTGCCTCCTGAAATGAAATATCACTCCCCACTCCCATAGCCATCTGAAGTCTAATTGGCCGATTAAGCCCATCTATGAACCTGCGGACCCTCTCCCGCTCTGTGGGAAGTATCACAACTGCATGACGTGCCAAATCAACAAATCTTGTCTCATACTGAGTGACAGTCATAGTGCCCTGCTGGAGGCGCTCAAACTGCCTCCGAAGTGCATCCCGCCGAGTACTAGGGAGAAACTTCTCCAGAAATAACTCTGCAAACTGATCCCATGATAAAGCCGGGGACCCTGCTGGTTGAGTCAAACAATAATCCCTCCACCAAGTCTTGGCGGATCCTGAAATCCTGAATGTACAGAAGTCAACTCAATTGGACTCCACTATTCCCATAGTCTTGAGAATCTCATGGAAACTAAATAAGAAATCCTGAGGATCCTCTGATGTGGCACCGCTGAAAGTAGTGGTAAACAGTTTGGAGAACTGATCAAGTCTCCATAAAGAATCAGAAGTCATGGCCGCTCCATCTACGGCATGAGCCGTGGTACCTGACTGAGTTTGCAAAGTCACTTTGAGATGTTGCGCATGATCCTCATGACTGCAGGAGTATGTCAATATGGAAACAATGAAGACTACAACGAACAAGTCTAAATAAGGCACGAACACACTCATGCGTATGCACATATCCATGACTCCGAAGTCTGGCCATAAGAGTTATTCTTAAATGACCACATTGTCAATTAACCCTGTTATCAAATACCTTATTCTACAAAACCCACTTTACTCAGAATGAGGTATGGCGACCTCGTGATTATTTTGCCGAATTAATGCGTCATATTTATCCTTACCTTGTGCTCATCTCAAAGGCTAAGCTCAACGGTTTCAAAATAGAAATGGCTAAATATGAATAGAAACTATACAAGAATTGTCAAATAGTCCTAACGGACACGACTCTTGTTTACGAATGCAATACGAAAATATTAATTCATAAAAGAAGAATTTTAAACACATAAACTCTTACTACCAGGACCCAGTCCTCATATGATATCCACCGCAGCTTGAAGCTCGGCTTAGAAATATTTCACATTATGCCAAAAATTGGACGATCTCATCCTCAACTCTGAATCACAGTGCTTGCACATCATATCATCTGAAAATTTTCATTTCCTTTCTTTCTTCCTTTCAATAATTGTCCGTCAAAGATAATCACGACATAAAATGAACCCTCATACCGATAGGGCACACAATTAACGATTAAAATTAGTTATTCCGAGAATTATATCAAAACATACTGTAATAAGTAATATAAAGTCACTCTTAGTCTCATGGATATTTAGTGACTAACACCTAATAATAGGGATGTCTATCCTCATGTAATATCTCAACGGGAGTATTTCCCTAAGTAGTATGATTACGATGCTCGCTCATGAATGGAGCATGTTAAACAGACTCGCCTAAATGTTCTTTCAAAATCCAAATCAAATTAAGGGAAAATTATTATGTTTATAACAATCTGAATTATACACGTGATGACACCATCTGGTGTAGTGACCTCCCTCATACCATAAAAAGTATATCAATGGTTGGGTCTCAACCTCTAGGATTTTCACCTCCACCTCTAACATCCTAACCTATACATCTGGCTGGCCATGTAGGATAAATATTAACTGCAATGGAGCGCGTAGCCTGAGTGCTTTCCTAAAATTATATTTCTCCAAAATTCCACATTCACAACAATTCCTTTAAGGCTCAGTTAACTTGTTGTTCATGACAATATATATATTCGGACACAGTCATTGTGACCTGGTACAACCGTTCAAATCGCATATACTACATATTACGTAGAATCTCGGGGTGACGTCTTCATAACATTTTCTAAAACTAGAGTTTAGTAGATAGCGTTGCATTGGCCGACTTGCCCTCTTGGTAAGCTTGTCACAAACATTCATGGCCAATTTCCTCTTTTGCTATGTTGGCTTAACACTGCTGAGCTACCCCGTTTACTCACAAACTCTTCGTTATTCTCCGGGGCGATTTCTTACCCCATGAAAGGAACCAACCTTAAATATGTATAAATTATTTAGAGGACCTTTCCATACCATATATATACAGTCCAATAACTCACCATATTTGTCCTTCACAACTCCAACACATCGACCGGACGTCAAGGTCCGTTGAAACCCAACACGATTTATTAGGTGATCTCCTGATATAATTGCATCTTCCGTTGGGACCATAACTGGTGTGGTAAATACATTATCTTCCCACTATTTCTGTGTGCCTTCTGTAGCACAGTAAAATGAACTCCTCGCATTCGACTATTCCCACGTTCTGTAATTCCTCATAAGAACCGTCAAGCACAATCTCGTGGGTTCTCAAAAGATGCACCGCTGAAGGTGGTAGCGAAGACTTTGGTGAAACCTATCCGTCCTCCGTAAAACTTTTGAAGGCAAAGTTGATCTATCACCAGCCTGTGCCATTGTTCGGCTGGATAAGCGATACGTGACTACGCCATTCGTGGGAAGACAAGAGTGGAAATTTAACTTAACATTTTGAAGAACAAATTTGCACGATAAGAAAGAACAAATGAGAGACTATTTCCTAACTCAATAGACTCTGGAGGACAAGTACAGACGTCTCCGTACCTACCTCTCAAACTCTAGTAAGCTTTTCGTGAGTGGTGAGACCTATGTAACCTAGAGCTCTGATACCAACTTGTCACGACCCGGATTTTCCCCCAATATCGGGATCATGATGGCGCCTACTCGTAGTAGCTAGGCAAGCCACTGTATTCATACTATCCTATTTTTAATAATATTTCATAATTAATTTATCAACAAAACCATAACTTTAATTAAATAAGTGCGGAAGACTTTATCGAAATAGAAATAACCAGTTTCAAGGTAAAACCATACTGAAATCCTCTACCCAAGACGTGGAGTCACCAACTCACGAACTACTACTAAATACTACACATAAAGTCTGAAAGAAATATAACATAATCTGTTCGTCTCGGAACAAAGAGACTACATCTAGTAACATAAGTAAAGAGAGAGACGTCGGGCCTGCGGACGTCTACAAGCTATCTCGGTCTCAAATATGATCAACTCCCACGCAAAAGATCTACTACTGCTGCTTCTGATCGAAACCTGGACCTGTGCAAACACGCACAGAAGTGCAGTATCAGCACAACCGACCCCATGTGCTGGTAAGTGCCTGGCCTATCCCGGCGAAGTAGTGACAAGCCTAAGACCAGACACCCACATAAACCTGTGCAGTTGCAATATATATATATATGTACATAAACATTTATAAGGAAATACTCTGCTCTGCAATAACAGCCAATAACTCATAATATCCAGATTAATCTAATCAACGGAATTAAGTCTTACTTTCGTGTCTCAATTCTTTATTTTTCTTTTCTTATCTTGTGGTAGGCGTACCACCCGCTCCCAAATATATCAATAAGCTACCGGAAACTATGGCCAATGCCAAGATTCAAATCACTTTGTGGTCGGCGTGCCACACGATCCTATTTCTTATCATAAAAGTGGTCGGCGCGCCACACGATCCCAATTCTTTAATATATATATTACCACAATTAACAAGAATTAACCAAGTAATAACACAATAAGGAATATCTCAAAAGAACTCAACAATTAACAACGGTTAATAAGTTCACAAGGAAAACAAAGTATAATGGAAACACAAGTAATATCAAGTAAAGGAATAGTAAGTAGTTGCACGGCATCACCCAAATAAAATATAATGGAAAAACAAGTAATATCAAGTCAAGGAATAGCAAGTAGTTGCACGGCATCACCCAAATAAAATATAATGGAAAAACAAGTAATATCAAGTCAAGGAATGGCAAATAGTTGCACGGCATCACCCTTCGTGCTTTTACTCTCATCCTCACCAAATAAGCAAATAAAGTACACGACATCACCCTTCGTACTTTTACTCTCATCCTCACATCCATAGTACGGCATGATCCTTCGTACATGGTTCAATAACAGGGCACGGTATGATCCTTCGTGCATAATCAATAAAACATGGCACGACATTAACCTTCGTGCATAAATAATAAATCATGGCACGGCACTAACCTTCGTGCATAAATAACAAATCAAGGCACGGCATCAACCTTCGTGCATTATCACTCTTCCTCACCCAAATAACAATCACAATTAAGGGCAAAGAATAAAACAGTAATTCATAAACCGTCCCAACAAGGGCAATCAATAATCATCTTCACAACAAGTCCCGACAAGGGAGAACAATAACAATTCTACAACCTGGCAAAGTTTCAACAATTTATCTGCAAATATGTCTCACAATAAGCATTTACAACGACTCACGGTCATACTAGACACCAATGTATGGATGCTCGTCACCACAGCCCATACACCGCACTCGATCACATAACACATAGCACATAATCCTATTCCCTCAAGCTAGGATAGAACAAACACTTACCTCGAATGTTTATGAACAATTCAATCTGTGGAAATGTCTTTTTCTTTCAAATTTGGCTCCAATCCAATCGTATCTATACACAATTGATTTAATATCATCAATACTACTCAACAAACTAATTCATAAGGCCAATTACAACTTTTACAACATTCCGCCTGGAATAGTGAATTTTGACCCCGGGCCCACATGGTCGGATCTCGGGGTTCGGACCAAAATCCGGTTACCCATCCCCCCACGAGTTCATGTATATGATTTGTTTCAAAATCGGACCTCAATTCGAGGTCCAATTTCCCAATTTATGAAAAACCCTATACTCTAACAAAAACAAGAAATTCTACCATGAAAACCTTTGATTTCTATTGAAAAACATGTTTAATGATGTTAGGAATTGAAAGAATTAAGTAAAAAGTGACTTACAATAGTTTTGAAGAAGAAGGAGTCCGTGAAGATTCGCAATTGGGTGTTTTTGGGTTGTGAAATGCGAAGAAATGAACTGAAAATCGTGTTTTACAGGTCTCTGTGTTCGCATTTGCAAACATGGGTTCGCAATTGCGAACCCCGACCAATTTCTGGAGTTTGAAAAATAAGCTAAGGCTGGGAAGTTCGCATTTGAAAAATAAGCTAAGGCTGGGAAGTTCGCATTTGCGAACATTTGTTCGCATTTGCGAAGTCTAGGCAGTTGCTGGGGATTTCGCATTTGCAAAATAAGGTTCGCATTTGCGAACCAGCTGGCTTCTGGGCTTTGTCGCAATTGCGACACATTCTTCGCAATGGCGAAGACAGGCAATTACTGAAGGCCTCGCATTTGCGAGGTTAAGTTCGCAATTGCGAACTCTGGTCCAGGTGTGCCAGTGTCGCATTTGCGACACTTTGTTCGCATTTGCGAACTAGGCTGGTTCTGGCAGGCATCGCATTTGCGATAATAGGTTCGCATTTGCGAACCCAGCCTTGAACTGCCTTCTTCGCATTTGCGAGAAATTCTTCGCAAATGCGAAGCCAACATCTGGGTGAAAAACCAGCAGTGCATAAATTCAGAAATTGATCCTACGGCCTATCAAATCTTTACCCGAGCCCCCGGGCTCCAAACCAAACATGTACACAACATCAAAAACACATTATGAACTTGTTCGTGCGATCACATCGCCAATATCACATCGTTTTCATCAAATCAAGCCTCAAATTCATGATTTTCATACTTTTGGTTTTCAAAACTTTCAAACTTGGAACTCAAGGTCCAAAACATCTCAAACGACATCCGAATGTCACCAAACTTTACAGAAATCACATATATAATATTTAAGACTTGTACCGGCGTCGGAACCAAAATACGAGCCCGATACCAAGGTCAATTAATTCATTTCCTTTAACAATTACATCAAAAGCAATTTCATAGAAAAGTTCATAACTTGGGCTCTAGGCCTCAGAATTCGACTCCGGACGCATGTCCAAGTCCCATATTTTCCTACGGACCTTTCGGGACCATCCAATCTCGGGTCCGGGTCCGTTTACCAAAAATGTTGACCGAAGTCAACCATATCAATATTAATATCATTTTTATCCAAATATCTCATAGAATTCATATTTTCTATCACAAAATCTTTCCGGCTACATGCTCGGATCATGTACGTAAATCGAGGCAACATAGAATAAGGTTTTCAAGGCCTCAGAAGCTCGAAATGATTAATAAAATAAGTGATGACCCTTTGGGTTGTCACAACATGTGGTGGTATGAGTTCAGAATCAGGAAGACTAAATGACTATGTAATGTGTATGACGGTGGAAGGTATGCTGAAATACTAAATTGAGGAGAAACATGTGGGTTATCTCCTGCGGAGTGTTCTTAAATCGTATGATCATTATGTGTATGTTAGAAGATCTCATGTGTAATTGAAGGGTACGTGTTGAAATTTGAAAATTCGGGTCGCTTGAGAGAGTGGACTCAACTGATGTGGGGATGAATGCGAGATTTGCAGAGGATTACAGTACTACATGATCTGTGTTTTCACAAACTTGTAAATGATTTGAGTTTAATATCATTATAGTATTGTGGCATCATTAGAGTAAAAGTGTTATGAGTTGTTGAGTGTGTCTTAATATATGGCTTCGAGCCAAGTTGGGGAGTTTGCTATTGATTAGCTAATTGTACGGTCATGTGCTATGTTGGTTCTGGTTCGAGGCATGCTGGCGAATCAGTTCTTGTTGGGGAAATTGATCCGAGGATGGCACGAGTGAGGGAAACTTTGACGAAGACTACATGGTGCTTCGTAGATGTGTGAGACTCACAAGATGTCTTAAGCTGTCATTGGTAAAGAATGCTCGGTGCATGGAGCAGGAAGATGTTTGGTTGTATTGGAATGAGGTCATATCCCACAGTGTTAGAGTACTAATGAGGCATGGGTGTTTATGTTTGTTGGATCTGTTGAATTGCATTTTGAGTAAGAAGTAAATGGCTCTCAAGAATGGTTCTATTATGTTCAATATTCTACATGTAACAACTAGGTGTCTTAAGGTTGTGTATGTGGTCAGAGACTGTGTTTTCACTAGAAAAAGTCAAGACTTGTGGTAAATTTATGTTAATTATGGGATTTTATGTATCAGTATCTGGAAAGTAAAGGTAACAGACTTGGATTCGTAGGAAGTTCTTCAGAGTAGAGTATTTTGGAATGTGGTGTTTCTGGGAATATTTGAGAAGATTCAATGGCTTATGGGTCTTATAGAGTGTGGTCTTGTGCTTGGGTCTCGTGTAGTGAGCCTGGGTTGAGGAACTATGGTGCTACAGCAGGGGGAATATCAAGTTGATAATGAATCAAAAGGGAAATTAGATAGATGGAATAACTTGATAGTAGACCGAATCGGTATGGTAAGGATATGATTAATTCTCCGTATGTGTTCAAGGTAATGAGCCCTTACAAATATTTTGCAGCAATGCTCTTGGGTTTTGATGGCTTGCTTAGCTTGGTTGAGTTAGAAGGATTACATCCTGGCAGTTTAATTTATGCAAACAGAATTGAGAGAGTTCTTGTTGATTTATACCATCGTTGAAGAGGTGCATTTTCTACGGATGACATGGAATGTGTAGTGATTTTTCTTCTAGATGGGATCAATGGAAGTCCTTGACTAGTTGAGTACGTAGATTTCTATGGCTCGGAAGGGAGATAAAAGTTTTCATTTTATCCTTGGATGTTATGATATATGGGGAATGTTGTAGAGGACCGAGAACGATGTGTGCTAGGTTACAGTACAGTTCTAAAAGGAAGTTCATAAAACTCTTAAGCAATGGGTAGCCTCAGATAATCAAGGAGAATGGTACTGCTAATTGGAAGTGATTTGACAAGAGTATACGTCTCAGAAAAAGGTAATGTGATTAAACTGATGATACTTTGTCAATCTTGCGATGCTTTCTGTCACACCTCCTTTTTTATATACTACTATACCCGTGAGGGCGTAGAGGAGTTTATCCAATTAAAGGACAGTCGGAACGGGATTAGTTATTTAAGTTTTCAGAGTCGCCACTTGAGAATATAATGGTGTCCCAAGTCACCAGTTTAATCCCGAACTGAGGAAAGTTTGATTCTGTTACAGTATGCGAACTAGAAATCCGGATAAGGAATTCTGTTAACCCGGGAGAAGGTGTTAGGCACTCCTGGATTCTGTGGTTCTAGCATGGTCGCTCAACTGTTGTATTGATTTTATCCGATTTCAATTTATATATTTTAATCATGTGCAAGTATTCCGCTTTTTTGAATTTTAAGAATTTGCAACGTCGTGAAAATACATCCTTGACCACACCGTACTAGTACGCCTATGGCTTTGGATATATTTCGACTTCGTTGAGAGTAAGATTTGGGTCACATAAATGTGCGCCCGTTCAAGTGAATGTATATTAAAGTTGTGCCTAATGGTGTCTATTTTTATTATTTTTGGGAAAGATCGTGGAATTAGCTAAACCATTCTTCCGAGTCTCAAGATTTTATGATTATTATTTGAGGGCCCCGCTTTGTCCATTTTCATGACGAGGCTCATCTCATTGCATTTTAAAAGGTACACCTAAATGACGCTAAGTTTTCTAATTATGTTTTTTCCTTCATAGAAATGCTTATTAGCAATTTTCTATCATGTTCATATTATCATCTAATTGGATCCAGTCCGCTACGTGTTATTGGGCCTGGAATCTGAGTTAACTTAACAGAACTGCACCAAGGTGCAAATGGCTACTTGAAGCCTAGTCAACATTTCCGTATATATTTCTCACAGGCATAAATGCCATATCGATTTGACTTGGGCCTCTCTTCATGACTAGGCCCAAATCATTACTAGGTCTAAGGCAGGTAAAAACATTTTTAATAAACTAACAGAGATATAAGCAAACATTATTAAGTTCAATGTCAGAAATTAACTAGACCTATTAATACTGATTTACATTGGAATACTACTATTTAGTCACTCAGATTAACTAAGTCTGATCTACGTGTGATTTATTAGTCGAGGCACTACCTATTAAGATGCAGAGTTACCTTGTTGTTTTTGTTTAACTGGAAACATCAATATAAATATTCAACCAAAACACATTCGAATTACAATCTGAATTTCATTCATACTTGAATTTCTATTTTTTACACCATACCACTAAGTTTTAACGCAAGTTTTATAACTAAACCAGTTTAAATGATACTAAGCCATTAATGCGATAACTAATTTGTACTTTTCAAATTAATAGCTACTGATTCTGAATTTAATTAACAAAATATCTAGGCACTTTTGTATTACACTTTTGATTTCATAATAGTTATAAATCTACAAGTGAATTAACTAAGTTTTAGCCAGTTTCAATTTTAGAGCTAGGTCATCATATTAAACTAATCTATTTAATATAATTCCTACATTACTATCTAACTCCTACTATAAATCTGAATTTAAGTTCGTACAGTCCAAGTCCATATCACAAACAAAATCCTAATGAATCACATGAACTCTAAGTGTCTACAACTATGACAGAAATAGAAATATAAGTACAAATGGGAACTAATAAGCATTTCATTTCTTCAAAGCACTTCAGTTACATCCTTGAGAGGTAGTAGGGTACCTGATCAAATCGAGATAAAAAGTATGAGTTCTAGGGGAGTGAAGGAGAAGAAAACCAGCGATAGGCAGCAATCCAAGTATCAACAGCAATGAATGCAAATTAACACAGCAAGATGTTCGATTTTAGAGTGGAAAACCCAGAAAATTCAACCAAACAAGTAGATGACCCAGTGAATTCAACCAAACAAGTGAAGAACAACAAACAAAAATCCAAAATATCACTCGAACCAACAACAATATCACAGTAGCAGTATTTTAGTGTATTTTTAGATTTCAATTCTTCTGAAGCCTTTTCAATAAGGCCTAAAGGAGACTATTTATAGAGTAAAATGGGAGGGAAATTTGAATTAAATATTCAGATTTCCCACCCCTGTTCTTTTAAATTATTTCCATTTTAGTCTAGGTGAATTAAATAGGAATACACTTGAACCCCCGCTAGAAGGTTCTAGGGTATTATGTATTATTCTATTTAGGCGTAAATGCCATTATTACCCTCACTTGCTAATATTTTCTACCTATTTACCATTTAGTTATACCAAGAATGGCCTTTATTGTTCGGCTAATTACATCGAAACCAAGCCTATTTGTCTTTTATACCATTAATCTTCCCAAGTTATTTTCAGAATACCATTTACCCATTTCCCTTTTACCCCTATATTTTCTGTTTATTTACACGACCAGCCTTGAGTAGTCAAAAATTAGAACAAGTATTAAACAAATAACCCTAATACTTAGACTTTATATTAAAGCCAATTTAGAGCGAAGTAACCCCTTTTCAGAAATAACGACTTTGAAAACATAGCCACAAATAACCTTTTAATTAATCAGGAATCCATACAAGTCAAAAGTCAAAACTGTATTGCAATGATAGCAATTTTACAAACATAGCCCTAATACGTCTAGTTACTCAAAAATTTAGAAGAGTTAAAAGTTAAATTGTATTGCAATAATATCCAGTATTAAACAATCTTGCAGATATAACCCTAATGCGACTAAACACTCGATTAATAGGACTCAGAGGAACAATTTGATAATGGTTGAATCCAATTAATCAGAACACTTACTCGAAAATTAGATCTATCAAGCAAGAACATTAATTGACTATAATGCATGTGATTTAACAAGTGACTTAAATCCGAAAAGGAGAGCATACAGTTGATTTCAAGTACAAACAGAAAAACCTTTGAGCATGCAACAAGTTCGGGCTAACAAAAAATGAAGATAAAAGAATAACGCATAGCACAGTAGAGAAAAACAGGGCTTGGGGCTACATAGCTTTCTGTTGGTTTTCTTTTTCTTTCTTTCTTTCTTCTTTTTCCTTTTTTTCTTCTTTTTCCTTTTTTTCTTCTTTTTTTCTTTCTTTTCTTCGTTTATTCTTTCTAATTCTTGATTTTCTGGTTGTTCGTAGGCCTTGAGCCTTTCTTGACTATTAGTCTTCCAAACAGACTCTTGGAGTCTTATTTGTTGTGAAAGACTCATTTTTGAAGGCTGGGGTTCGATTGGGTTGTTTTTGGTTTGGGGGTATCTGCCGGAGTAGGGTTCCGATGGGATAGTTTTTGATATTTGAAGGGCTGGGATCATATTTGAGGGAAGGTGGTTGGATAGGGTGAAAGAGGAGCTCAGAGTGATTTTAGGATGTTGCTGGTGGAGGCTGGTTCAAAGAGTGGTGGTTGCCGGCTAGGGTTCCGGCGACCTGTTTTTCAAGATTCGAGAGAAATGAGAGGGTTTTGGACAAAACTGAGATGATGGGGTGAAAGAGGAGGAGGGGAGGGTTTAGGGGTATGAAAACTGGTTGGAGAAGATGACCAAAAACGGACCATCGGTAGGGTTCCGGTGGCCCAGGTGGAGAGGAAGGAGGAGGGTATGGCGGCTAGGGTTTTGAAGTTATAAGGGTAAGGGTGTATTATGGTTAAAATGTAACGGAGGGTGTATAGATATAGCAGACCTGTAATGATGGTCTCTCAGCCTTTGTATCAGATCAAACGAATGGCCAGGATTCACTGGCCATTAAACGATGTCGTATGATTTGAATGAGGCATTTCTCTCATCCGTTAGATCATGTAGATGGACGGTTTTGATTGATTCACCTTAACGGCATTGTTTGGTTTAAGTGAGGCCTTCCTTTCATCCGTTGGATTATTTAGATGAGTTGTTGTGATCAATTCAACTTTACGACGTCGTTTTAATTATTAGACAACCGTTTGTTTTAGTCCGTTTGATTCAGCTTTTCAATGGTCCAGATATATTTAGTTGAACGACATCGTTTGGTTTGTGTATAGGCAGGCTGGTGTTTTGCTTTGGGTCTGGTCCGTGTAATGTATTATTCTTTGTATTATACCTTATTTTGTATTTTCATATTGTATTTTAATTATTATTTTACCAATGTATTTATTATCTCTTGTACTTTTGTGTTTTCCTTTTAATTTTCTAATTTTTCTAGAATTAAGAGTAATTTTTTGATATTTTTGGTATTTTCTAATTAATTCAAACTGTATTTTTTGTTTTAATTTTTTTTGCTTTATTTTCAACAAATAAAAATAAACACTGGTACTTGTACACAGTGATCAACAAGTTTCACACAAAAATCATTTTTATATATTTATTTTGGACTTATTTGCTTGGGGCAAAAATCACGTGCTCACAGCTGCCCCTCTTTGCTCGGGAACACGCAGAGTTTCAGTGCAAAGATAAGTGAGCAGTAATGACGAATTTTTGCCCATTTGCATATTCTGTGTGAAGCATTTTTGAAAATTTTGACCGCATCCTGCTTCAAGGATTGCCTACATATGCTGGGCTAAACAGGAATCAGGTCAGTGTAGTTCTGAAATGTCTAGTAGTTGAAACTACCAGAGAGCTGTGACTCTATTGATGTTGCTTATTATTCCTGCATGGTGATCTCCTTATTACACCGTGGTAAACATAAGAAGCTAAACTATGCTCTATGTTTTACAAAATCCTAGCTATATCTTTTAACTGGTTCTTGTGTTTCATTTGCATCTTCCATTCTTTGAGAAGACTCTTGCTTGCAACTTGCTTCAAATGTATTCCCTTATTCTTCAGGTGAGCGCCTGCTTGCAAAACTTTGAAATGTATTCCCTTGTTCTTCAAGTGGGCGCCTGATTGCAAAACTTGAAAAGTATTCCCTTGTTCTTCAGGTGGGCGCCTGCTTACTATGACAATAAAGAAAAACTTTCTGCCCCAGTATGTGGCTTAAATATATATGCTATAAAATGTTAGCTTTAGAAAGAAGAATTTCATTTTTGAAAAATATTCCCTTGTTATCCAGGTGGGCGGGCTCATTACAAAAAACTTAAAAAAAAATATTCCCTTGTTATCCAGGTGGGCGCCTGATTGCAAAAACTTGAAAAATATTCCCTTGTTATCCAGGTGGGTGCATGATTATAAAAAACTTGAAAAATATTCCCTTGTTATCTAGGTGGGCGCCTGATTCTAAAAAAACATGAAAAATATTCCCTTGTTATCCAGGTGCGCGCCTGATTGCAAAAAACTTGAAAAATATTCCCTTGTTATCCAGGTGGGCGTCTGATTACAAAAACTTGAAAAATATTCCCTTGTTATCCAAGTGGGCGCCTGATTGCAAAAAACATAAAAAATATTTCCTTGTTATCCAGGTGGGCGCCTGATTACAAAAAACTTGAAAATTTTTCCCTCGTTATCCAGGTGGGCGCCTGATTACAAAAACATGAAAAATATTCCCTTGTTATACAGGTGGGCGCCTGAGAAAAATATTCCCTTGTTATCCAGGTGGGTGCCTGATTACAAAAACTTGAAAAATATTCCCTTGTTATCCAGGTGGGCGCCTGATTACAAAAAACTTAAAAATTATTCCCTTGTTATCCGGGTGGGCGCCTAATTACAAAAAACTTGAAAAATATTCCCTTGTTATCCAGATGGGCGCCTGATTGCAAATACTTGAAAAATATTCCATTGTTATCCAGGTGGGCGCCTTATTACAAATAAACTTGAAAAATATTCCCTTGTTATCCAGGTGGGCGCCTAATTGCAAAAAACTAAAACAAAGAAAAAGAATTCTGTCCTAGTTTGATAACTGGGTGTAACAATTTCAATTTTGAAATAAAAGGTAAAACTTCCCTTATTATCCAGGTGGGTGCTTGATTACCAATTTTCATCGTATATTGCATCATCCATTGTTGCTTTCCTTAGATCGCTTTCCCTTATTTTCTAGGTGGGTGCCTGATTTTGCCAAATTTTGCGCTCCCTTGTGTGTCCACATTGATCACATTCACTTTAAAGTGATTAGTAATAATTTAAATCTTTTGTCCCTGTTATAATTAGTGAACAACTTGTTAGTATGAAAATGGTGGTTAGCAGCTGGCATTCTTGTTAGCCTTGCTTCCACTTTTGAATTTTCTTCAGCTTGCTTTTGTACTACCTTGCTGTAACTCCTGGCTGTTTTCCAATAATTCTCTGAACTCAACTTTTCCTTGTAATCCTCTTTTGTTTTTTTTTACTTTTCTTCTGCTATATGACCGCCATATATTGTTTTATTTCTCCTGCTCTTTGAAGGACCCAAATATCATTGTGCCATATAACTGAGAAGCTGGTAATTAGCTTACAACTGGCAATGTCTTGGAGACAGATTTCAAGAAAAAAAAAATGAAATGCAATGACCCTGAATTTTTGAGGGTAGGAATATTTTCAAAGTAAAAGGACAAGACTTATCTGAGTGGGAAGGCTGATTCCTTTGATCATGTCACGCATTCGGGCTAACCGACCCAGTCTATCCAACAAATCACTTGCCAACTTTATTTCTCTTATTCAACAAACCCAAACTTTGCTTACTTTGCTGCTTTCCTCCCACAAAATCCTTTTTCACTTTCGCCTTATGGTTCCCGTAAGGGTTTTCACCAGCAAGACTCTCTCATTTCATTTCTCTCAGCTCGCGTCGCCTTATGGTGCCCGTGAGGGTTTTCACCTATAAGACTCTCTCATTTTTTATTTTTCTCAGCTCGTGTCGCCTTACGGTGCCCGTGAGGGTTTTCACCAATTAGACTCTCTCATTTTTATTATTATTTTTTCTTCATCTTCAAGTACCCGAGTGTTGATCATAACATGCCTTTCCTCACCTACTTGTATTGCCATTTTCTTGAAATTAATCTAAAGGTCTTTCTTGGACCGTAATGTGGCTTTTGGATGGGTTTTAGAAAAGAAAGATATAAAGGCTCAAACTTTCCAACTTGGGTTTCAAAATTACAACTTTCGGAATCATATTGTTTATAATGATCATAACTTTTTTTCCAGTTTCATTTTTTGGGGAACCTTGGACTTTATTTATGCTATGACTGTACCTCAGTGAAGCTGCCTACGTACCTTTCGGGATCAAGTCAAAACGTAGTTCGGATTATAAGATCGCTTCATTGTTGCGATGTTTACTTCTTCCAATTCTTGCATTTTTCTCTTCTTCTTTTTTTGCCATTTTTTTACATCTTTTTGTTCTTTTTTTTTCTACTTCTTTCTCATCTTTTTAATTTTTCTTCTTTTCTTTGACATTCCATCATCCCATTTGTCTTCTTTGTTGATTCCAAAAAAGGGGTATGAAAGAATAATGTAATAAGAGTCAAATGGATAGCAATGAATAAAGTGTTTTGATAGCGAAATAGAATGTCTTCATCATTTCAATTTCAAAAATGTGACAAATACAATTAGATACATGAAAGAAATCATGCATAATATCTTTTGACTACATCAGAATTGATGGCCATTTCTACGCATCTTTCTTCCATGTCTGTCAAATACAGTGCTCTATTCGACAACACCCGAGATACAACAAATGGCCCTTGCCAATTAGGGGTGAAATACCCTTTTACTTCCGCCCAATGAGGTAAGATACACCTCAACACCAATTGCCCGACTTTAAATTTTCATGGACGTACTTTCTTATTATATGCTCTGGCCATTCTCTGTTGATACAACTGTCCATGACATACTGCTGCCAGTCTTTTCTCGTTAATTAAACTCAATTATTCTAACCGGACTTTTACCCATTCATCATCATCAATCTCTGCCTCCTCAATGATTCAGAGGGAGGGTATTTTGACTTCTGCAGGTATTACTGCCTCCGTGCCATACACTAATGAAAAAGGGGTTGCACATATCGAAGTGCACACAGTAGTGCGATAACCCAACAAAGCAAAGGGTAATTTCTCATGCCATTGCCTCGATCCTTCCATAATTTTCCGAAGGATTTTCTTGATATTCTTATTGGCTGCTTCAACTGCCCTATTTGCCTTGGGCCGATAGGGTGTAGAATTGCGATGGATAATTTTAAACTTTTGACACCGCCATTAGATGATTGATAAGGTTGGATCCATTGTCTGTAATAATCACCTTTGAAATTTCGAAACAACAAATGATGTTTGCATGTACAAAGTCTACCACTGCCTTCTTAGTTACCCCTTTGAATATCTTTGCCTCCACCCATTTAGTAAAATAATTAATGGCAACCCGAATAAACCTGTGCCTATTAGATACTGCTGGCTCTATTGGAGCAAGGACATGCATGCCCCAAGCAATGAAAGGCCATGGTGCCGACATCGTATGAAATTCATATGGCGGAGAATGAATCCAATCTCCATGTATCTGGCACTGATGACATTTCCGTACATATCTGATGCAATCTCGTTCCATAGTAAGCCAGTAATATCCAGCACTGAGTATTTTCTTTTCTAATACATACCCGCTCATGTGGGGTCCACAAGCTCCTGCGTGTACCTCAGTCATGATTGTAGTAGCCTGTTTTGAATCTATACATCTTAACAATCCCAAATCCGAGGTCCTTTTTTATAAAACCCCTCCACTAAAGAAGAATCCCTTCGCCAATCATCTTATGGCTCTTTTTTGATCCCGTGTAGCTTGTACCGGGTATACCCACATTTTGATATACTCTTTGATATCATAGAACCATGGTTCGCCGTCAAGTTCCTCTTCTACTGTATGAGAATAAGCATTCTGATCATGAACTTGGATTTGTAATGGATCCACATAAGCCTTATCCGGATGATGTAACATAGATGATAGAGTATCCAGAGCATCAGCAACTTCATTGTGCATTCTCGGGATATGATTAAATTCTATGGATTGAAACTGCTGACATAGTTCATGCAGACACTGTTGGTATGGTATGAGTTTCAAATTTTGTATCTCCCATTCTCCTTGAATTTGATGTATCAGGATATCCGAGTCACCCATGACCAAAATCTCTTGAACACCATGTCTATTGCCATTCTTAATCCCAATATACACGCTTCATATGGCCATATTGTTAGTACAGAAAAAGTGGAGTTGAGCGGTAACAGGGTAATGCTGACCCGTTTTTGAAATGAGTATAGCTCCAATTCCAATGCCTTTGTTGTTAACAGCCCTATCAAAGTATAACTTCCGGCCCGGCTTTTCGTCTCGTTCCAATTTTTCAATATTCATTGCCTCCTTATTACGGAAATATGTTTTTAGTGGCTCATACTCGTCATCGACTAGATTTTCTGCTAAGTAATCAGCAACTGCTTGCGCTTTCATCGCAGTGCGGGTTACATAAACAATATCAAATTCTGTGAGCAAAATTTGCCATTTAGCAAGTCTCCCTGTGGGCATAGGCATCTGAAAAATGTACTTTAGCGGGTCCAAACGAGATATGAGATAAGTGGTATAAGCCGACAAGTAGTGTTTCAACTTCTGTGCAACCCAGGTCAAAGCACAACATGTCTTTCCAACCGAGTGTATTTTACCTCATAAGTAGTAAATTTCTTACTAAGATAGTAAATTGCTTGCTCCTTCTTTCCAGTTTCATCATGCTGCCCCAGTACACAGCCGAAGGAATTGTCCAACACTGTCAAATAAAGGATCAAGGGCCTCCCGGGTTCTAGAGGAACCAATACAGGCGGATTGGCCGGATATTCCTTGATTTTATCAAATGCATCTTGACATTCATCAGTCCATTTTACTGCAGCATCTTTCTTCAATAATTAAAAAATAGGCTCACAAGTTGCCGTCAGTTGGGCAATAAATCTGCTAATCTAATTCAATCTACTCAGCAGACTCATCACATCTTTCTTGTTCTTTGGCAGAGGCAAATCCATAATATCTTTGATCTTGGATGGGTCCAATTCAATACCACCGACTTACCACAAACCCCAATAATTTCCCTGGTGGTACTCCAAAAGTATATTTTACTGGATTAAGCTTGAGATTGTATCTCCAAAGCCTCTGAAAAAACTTCCTTAGGTGTTTAACATGATTGTATTACTTTCTGGACTTGATAATGACATCACCCACACAAACTTCAATCTCTCGATGTTTCATGTCATGAAACATGGTAGCCATTGCTATCATATACGTGGCTCCAGCATTTTCCAATTCGAACGACATTACTTTGTAACAATATGTTCCCCAAGGTGTGATAAATGCTGTCTTTTCTGCATCTTCTTCTTCCATCAGGATCTGACGATAACCCGCATAACAATCCACAAAAGACCTAATCTCATGTTTGGCATAATTGTCAATTAGTATGTGGATGTTTGGCAATGGAATATTATCCTTTGGACTTGTTTGTTGAGGTCTCAATAATCAAAACACACTCTGTTTTTCCGTCTTTCTTCGGAACATGTACAACATTAGCTAACCAGGTGGATATTTTTAGTGACCCGTATGACCTTCGCCTCAAATTGTTTGTTGACTTCCTCTTTTATTTTCACGCTGATATCTGTCTTGAACTTTCTTAGTTTTTGCTTGATGGACGGGCATTCCGAATAAGTGAGCAACTTATGTACCACCAAATCAGTACTTAGTCTGGCATGTCGTCATATGACCATGCAAATATGTCTTTGTATTCATGTAGTAACATTATCAAGCCCTCTCTGAGTGAGGTTTCCAAATGTACACTAATCTTTGTTTCCCGCATGTTTTCCTCATCCCCCAAATTAATAGACTCCGTCTCATTCAAGTTTGGTTTGGGTTTCTCCTCATAATGGTTCAGATCTTTACTAATTTCTTCCAAAACTTCCTCTTCATCGTACTCCACTTCATTATCATATTCAATTTCTTGTATTACTATTTGATTATCAATACTAGGCCGAGAATTCCTTATGCATGACACATCATTGAAATCAGCGTAAAACAAACTGTACAAGAAAAGAAAAGAAAAATAGAATAAGGCTATCGGAATGGAGAAAGAAAGAAATTGCATTTCATTAAAATTTAAAAAGATAACAAGGTTTGACATGTCCGATTGGACAGAACATAGAATGTGTATTACAGCCTTGAATAAAATAGATTAAGAATGAAACATCAAAGCTAACTACCACAACTCTCTTCTAGTCGGACGAGGAGTAGCTTCCTAGTTATTCAGCTTGATCTGGGATCCAACAAACTGGACGTCCATTTTACTTGTGCCCTTAGCTGACTCTACCATGTTCACATATTCGAACAACTTCTCAAATCTTTCTAGCAGCTCCTTGTCTGGCCTTATCTCTGCTAGGCTGGGAATGACCGTTGCCGGATGCTTTTTTGTAGCAGGCTTGATGTCACGACCCGAACCCGGTGATGGAGCCCAACCCTAAATCTAGGCAAGCCAGACCAACAACTGTTTCAAAATAGAAAACCAGTCCCAAAAGGATAAATTTCAAGAAGAATATAGGAGTCAATAAATACTCCAATAATAATAGTATGAATAAATACTGAGAAGTGCGAATATCAAAATAACACTCCCAAAAGATCTAGGGGTCACGAGTTTAGAACCTCTAAAAAAAATTAAATAGTAATAGAAATACTAAATGAAATACTCAAGTCTGGAACATATAGTAATAACTGAATAAAGAGAGAAGCTAGGTTCTGCAAACGCCGACAGCTACCTCAGCAACTCGAATAAACTCCGATATAGGCTGGAGTGCTCATCTAACCCTCATGTGCACCTGAATCTGCAAACAAAGGTGCATGGAGTAGGGGTGAGTACTAAGTACTCAGTGATGAAAAAATATATAATAGTAGCTGAAAGCAGGAAATCCACAGAATACCACAGAGCAAAGCTAAACTACTGTCCGATACCTACCACGAACTAACAACAACAACAAATCACAATTAGCACAAATAATTTACAAACAAAAATGCAATGCAATGCACATGACCGCTACGGTGTGTAGCCCGATCCGTTTAACGTCGACGACGCTCACTGGGAGTGTGTACAGACTCCGAAGGGGCTCTTTCAGCCCAAACGCAATATTCATATCATCCGCTGCGGCTTGCAGCCCGATCCATCCTCAATCCACAACATTCATATGAGTCACACAACAATTCAATTTATTTATTTCCAGGTTCCAGTTCATTAAAAATGAAAAATACTTTAATTTTGTTTAATTTTCCAAAAATAGGTGACTTAGCATTTCATAATAGTGATTTCAAACCAGGACTGAGATCAATGATTATGCAAACCCTGCTATCGCATATATATCTACCCACTAGAGATACTACTGGTCAGCACAAGTCCCCAAAGATGGCATACAATCGATACATACATCTAACACAGTGTGCGTTTCAACCGCCAATGTAATATTATTCATATTCGGGATGGACCAAGTCTCAACCCCCAGTCATAATCAATCCCGCACTTGCCATGAGGTGCGAGCCATGCCCTAATAGCATCACAATGTGCTAAGGCGGGGTGTTGAACCCTCAGGCTACCATATACACTAACTACTCACCTCGAGCCGGCCATGGATTCATCCGCGATACCTTTTCCCTTCAAATTTGCCGCCTCGTGCATCGAATCTAGTCAAAACCAAAGAAATTACATCAATATGGGTCAAAGAAACATAACCCAAGCAAAATTACTTGAAAAACAATATAATACACAAAGTTGGTAAAATCCGAGCCTCGAGCCCACTTCTCAAAAAGTTCTGAAATTCATACCAATGGATTCCTCGTCTCGCCATGAGTCCGTGCATAGAGAATTTATCAAAATCGGAGTTTGAATGGCATTTCAAAACCCAAAATTCATTTTCAAAATTTAGGCCCTAGTTCTTTACAATTTCTACCCAACTTCATGAGTTTTGATGTTGATTCTAGCATAAAATCGTGTTTTTGAGTCAAGAAACTTACCTTCAGCGATTACCTGTTGATTTCTCTCTTCAAAGCTCTCAAAACCCTCCCTTTACAAAGTAAAAATAGTGAAAATATGATTAGGGTTGCGTATAAAATTAACTTAAACTGTTCAGCCCAGACGCCTTCTTCTATGCGATCACAATGCCCCTATGCGATCGCATAGAGTAAAATTTTCGGGCCATTTTTCCTTCTATGCGATCGCAATACCTCTATGCGATCGCATAGAACAATCTCCCTGGGCCCTAAATTTCTTCTCTGTGATCGCAACATAGAGTATGCGACCGCACTGTGCAACATCATTGACCTATGCGATCGCACCCTCTTCTACGCGATCGCATAGAGAAATTTCTCACACCCTCCAGGTTCTTCTATGCGATCACAATGACCCTATGCGATCAAAATGACCCTATGTGATCGCATAGAGAAATCACTGACTACAATTTTTCTGCTGCAACAACCAAGTTCAAAACCTCCCGTTGGGCATCCGAAATCATCCCGAGACCCCCGGGACCCCAACCAAATGCACAGATATGTCGCATTACTTCATTCAAATTTGCTCGCAACATAAAAACAACATCATAAACATCAAAATCATCAAATTCTCACGGACTCAAGCCTAAGTTTCATTAAAACTTTCGGAACTAACATTTGATCTAAAACACGACCTAAGCACCTCTGAATGATCTGAAATTTGTCAACATTCATTTGACTTTTCCAAACTATTCTTCTCATAAAGAGGTTTATTGCCTCATTTCTAACTAGATTCCATCCGATTTACTTCTAACTCTCCAAACACATACAAATTAGCATATTAAAGTTTAAAATAAAAAAAATGGGGCGATAACTCGCGTTACGACGGGTCGGGTCGTTACATTCTCCCCAATTTAAACAAACGCTCGTCCTCGAGCGTATTGCGAGTTGTTCTAGAAGCCATCAAGTAGTTGAATGATCTTACCAATCATATACTCTGGTTAGTCCCTCGTTACCCTATCTCGCATGGACCCGATAAACACAATACAACCGAACATTCACAGTCCATTTAATCCATGACCAAACCATAGAACTACACTGCACTTTCCAAAAATCATTCACCCGATCAGAAATTCACATTCGTACTCAGTGTACGCCCGAACCAGCTGTAATAACCCATCCTTGCACCCTCGGGTGAAAATATATGATGTACTGCCTAAACTAAATGCTTGGAACCATAACTTCTATTCACAATAGTTGTCCCCAGCATTCGATTTTCGGCAGAGAGCCTCTTCTTAGCTAAAACCTTACTCCAACACTTCCCTATACTGATGTCACAACAAATTTCCGGGTCAAACCTTGATATTATCTTCCTAACAAGCAAAGATCGAATCTATCCGTATTCATTAATGAACCCGATGATCACCTCGAATCTAACACCATTCCGGTGATATGATACTTCAATAAAAGTATAAACCACATCTTGCATAATACACACTCCAGTAAAAATTGATCAGAACACACTCAAATCATGTCAAATACCTCAATCGAAAGAGCTGTACCTCAAGCTCATCAACGCCATTACAACACAAGGCTGAGACCCCGTCTCACATCATATAAATAGAATGCTTGAATCTACTCCGAAAGGTCATAACTCCCATAGCCTCGCTACAATGCGCGATCCTATCCCAACACAGTTACACCTAAAGCACATCAATCCGCTATGCTCAAAATCAACAAGCACGCACATTTGATGTATGAAACCAATGCAATTCATTACACCCATGGTGAAACAGAGGACACACAACACACAAACAACCAATTCTCCATACACCAAGCAACACTTATTTACTCTTCCCGCTCGACTTTCCCTATGAATTCTCCATGGAACCGCACTACATGTGCCTATAAATAACTAATCACCATGTCTCACAACATGGAAAAACAACTCATAGCTTTCCTCATATCGCTAACAAGCTCAATAACGATAGACTCAACCTATTCCTCAACAGTACAACTTAGGGTCAACCAAGCTAACTTAAGCTCAATGCGTAGCCGTATCGGCTTGCCAACGAACTTGATACCAGGAAGCCTGAAAATGTTTCTTCCACTTCTCTAACTCCTGCCGAAGGCTCCAAATAACACCAAAATCCACAATCTCACCTAGTTACATGCCCGGCCACACGAAACGCATCCGAAAAGTCCCTCAATAACGAAACAGAATCAATGGAAGCATCCTCTGCACTGACATGTATCACAGATGCCCAATTAAGAAAGTACTCTATCCCAGCTGTCCGTTGATTCTTTGAAATATAAATAATTCCGCTAAAATATATTCTGACGCACTTGACCACTTAACCCATGGCATTTCTAGCATAGCCACCAACGCAATAGTTTGAAATCGTCCAACACTACGATAACCAATCCGAATTCCATCACATCCAAAATATAACATACCAGCTAATAAAGATCCACCACCACAACATAGCCTGCACGTCAGAAATCCATACAACACAAAAATCATCATACCCGATCCCAGTTTCCACCGTGCAAATACCTACACCCATTTGTTACCTAATTATTCCACAACAAATAATCAATATTTACTTGTACTACCAAGCAAACCCTAATACCACTAGTGGACCCAACAAGAACATGCCGCAACACTACTGAACTATACTTAGTTAAATCATATTACCTTTTTTTGAAGCACACACTTGCGTCAAATCACTTCCACTTAGCAATACCATCTTCCTTAATCATTTGAAGCTCTCCTATGTAATTGCTTAGATGGAATCACTACACATTCCATGCTCTACATGACATACATAAGCCTTGTGCAAATTCTTACAATATGACATGACAGATGTGATCCGTAAACATTCTTAAGAATGCTAAGTGCATAATAACACCTCTGAGGATTATATAGCATTATAACTACAAAACACAAGCACAACTGAGGTGCGATGTAAAATTTGAATTTCAAAAGCAAAGATGCTCATGTAACGTCATTCCTACGCGGATTCTTAACATATAGCAATTTCTCAAGCCGTCTCACAACTCACCCAGCGCAAAGCATCACTACGCAACATATGTGACAACGAAACATCAACCTAACTACTCCTCCACGAGGACCTCGTTACAAAAATGCTAACATCTGGCCTGATATAGGGCCATTATCCACATTAAATCTACCCACCGACTTCAAATCAATTCTAATTACACTACACTAGTCTAATAACCTTTCAAAGGTCCATAATAACTCCCATCTTCTTCATAGAATACAAGAACTACCACCATAATCGGAGTAATCTTTCCCAGTTCAAAACCCAATATGCCAAGTGCCCTCTAGGCATGAATCTTTAATTTAGCGACATCATCTCAAACTTCATACTTGGTTTACATCTTTAACCCGTCAAGTGAATGCATGCCACAATTATATGATCTTCCAATGTGACACACTCCCACAACCTACCACAACAACGTTCTTAGGTAACACTGAAGACAATATCAATTAATCTTAACAATTGAAACTTCTTTCTTGCTCTTCCGATCTCTTGACGTCTTGTCAAAATTTTCCTTCACTGATGTCATTCTCGATCCAATTTCCGCAACAAAACTGATTCACCGGCATGCATCAAATCTAAACTAACATAGTACATAATCATACAATCAGCCAATCAACAGCAACCTCCTGAACTTATCTCGAAGCCATATATATCACAACACATATACTCTATTGTTGTCGTAATACTATAGTGAGATTAAACTCACTCTTTCACAAGCTTGTGGAGACACGAATCATCCGAAATTTTAAATATTCTGCAATTCAAGCATTCATTCACGCAACAGTTAATCCTACTCTCTAGGCAACCAAATTTTTACTAAGTCCAAACTTTTTCAAAAATTTTGGCAGAGTTTCCTTTGTAATTGGGCATCCACCTGCCAGAGAATCACCAAAATCATTCTAATAGCATGGCTACAACTTAACAAAACATCACAATGTTTATCCACAATATTAATCTCAATACTACCTGCATTATATTATCAAAATTGGTACAGGGACATGCGTTGCACTTATTTGAATCATAACACATACAAAATACCGCCAATATATTATTCTGAGTCTGAACTCATACCGCCACACGTATTACACTTAACTTTCCAACTAGGAGATACGACATTATTCTTCACGCGGCCATAACTTGGGGCTACACAAAACGAATCGCCTAACAGTTCATCTATTATCCCACAAACTTCTTCGTCACTACCAAAATCACAGAGATACACCTCACATCACTAGCTTACTCATCACGTGGATATCCGATCGCCATCCTGGCTAATAAGGACATTACCGAACACATTACTTAAAAGCATTTGCTCGCATAATCAGCACTTCGGTGCTCAAGCCGTAGGCAAAGATTCGACATCAGGTTCTCCAGACTACCCCAGCATGAACTCACGAAGATTATATCTCGCTCCTCGATCGGGGAATCTCCAGCCATCGATGAAGATGTATTACTTAATGCTCGCGTGCGTGTATAGATGTTTGGAAGGAATTTCAAGAGTTATTTCTGAAGCTGAATAAAATACGCACGATAAGAATTCCAAGAAAGTGAAATATTTCCTAAAAGTTCTGTAGCCTCCCGAGGATAGATACCGACGTCTACGTACCGATCCGTGAGAGCCTACTAAACCGGCTCATGACTCGCGAGGCATAGTAACCTAGGCTCTGATACCAACTTGTCATGACCTGAACCCAGTTGTGATGGCGCCCAACTCTAAAGCTAGGCAAGCCACACCAACAACTGTTTCCAAATAGAAAACCAGTCCCAAAAGGACAAATTTCAAGAAAAATATAGGAGTCAGTAAATACTCCAATAATAATAGTATGAATAAATTTTGAGAAGTGCGAATATTGAAATAACACTCTCAAAAGATCTGGGCGTCACGAGTTTAGAGCCTCTAAACAATACTAAATAGTAATAGAAATACTGAATGAAATACTCAAGTCTGGAACATATAGTAATAATTGAATGAAGAGAGAAGCTAGGTTCTGCGAACGCCGTCAGCTACCTCATCAACTCTAATAAACGCTGATATAGGTTGGAGTGCTCGTCTAACCCTCATGTGTACCTGAATTTGCACACAAATGTGCAGAAAGTAGGGGTGAGTACTAAGTACTTAGTGAGTAAAAAGTATATAATAATAGCTAAAAGCACGAAATCCATAGAATACCACAGAGCAAAGCTAAACTAAAGTCCGATACCAACCACGAACTAACAACAACAACAAATCAAAATTAGCACATATAATTTACAGATAAAAATAACGCAATGCACATGACCGCTACGGCATGTAGCTCGATTCATTTAACGTCGACGACGCTCACTGGGGTGTGTACAGACTTCGGAGGGGCTCATTCAGCCCAAGCGCAATATTCATATCATCTGCTGCAGCGTGCAGCCCGATCCATCCCCAGTCCATAACATGCATACGAGTCACACAACAGTTCAATTTATTTATTTCCTGGTTCCAGTTCATTAACAATGAAAAATACTTTAATTTTATTTAATTTTCCAAGAATAGGTGACTTAGCATTTTATAATAGTGATTTCAAACTAGGATTGAGATCAGTGATTATGCAAACCGAGCTATCACATAGATATCTATCCCCTAGGGATACTACAGGTCGGCACAAGGCCTTAAACATGGCTTATAGTCCACATATATATCTAACACAGTGTGTGTTTCAACCGCCAATATAATATTATTCATATTCAGGATGGACCTAGTCTCAACCCCAAGTCATAACCAATCCCGCACTTGCCAGTGCAAGCCACGCCCTAATAGCGTCACAATGTGCTAAGCCAGGGTTTCGAATCCTCAGGCTACAATATACACTAACTACTCACCTCTAGCCAGCCGTGGACTCGTCTACGATACCTTTTCCCTTCAAATTTGCTACCTCGTGCGTCGAATCTAGTCAATGCCACAGCAATTACATCAATATGGGTCAAAGAAACATAACCCAAACAAAATTACTTGAAAAATGCAATAATACACGAAGTTGGTAAAACCCGAGCCCCGAGCCCACTTCTCTAAAATTCCAAAATTAGTACCAGTGGATTCCTCGTCTCACCACGAGTCCGTGCATATAAATTTTATCGAAATCGGAGTTCGAATGGCCTTTTAAAACCCAAACAACTCGTTTTCAAAATTTAGGCCCTAGTTCTTCACAATTGCTACCCAACTTCATGAGTTTTGATGTTGATTCTTGCATAAAATCGTGTTTTTGAGTCAAGAAAATTACCTCCAGTGATTACCCGCAGATTTCTCTCTTCAAAGCTCTCAAAACCCTCCCTTAACGAAGTAAAAATAGTGAAAATATGATTAGGGTCGCGTCTGAAATTAACTTAAACTGTTCTGCCCAGACGCCTTCTTCTATGCGATCACAATGCCCCTATTCGATCGCATAGAGTAAACTTTCCGGGCCAGTTTTCCTTCTATGCGATCGCAATACCTCTATGCGATCACATAGAGGAATCTCCCTTGCCCCCAAATTTCTTTTCTGCGATCGCAACATAAAGTATGCGACCTCACTGTGCAACATCATAGACCTATGCGATCGCACCCTCTTCTACACGATCATGTAGAGCAATTTCTCACGCCCTCCAGGTTTTTCTATGCGATCGTAATGACCCTATGCGATCGCATAGAGCAATCACTTACTGGAATTTTTCTGCTGCAACAACCAAGTTCAAAACCTCCCGTTAGGCATCCGAAATCATCCCGAGACCCCCGGGACCCCAACCAAATGCACAGATATGTCACATTACATCATTCAAACTTTCTCACAACATAAAAACACCATTATAAACATCAAAATCATCAAATTCTCATGGATTCAAGCCTAAGTTTCATTAAAACTTCCGAAACTAACATTTGATCTAAAACCCGACCTAAACACCTTCGAATGACCTGAAGTTTTGCACGTGCATCCAAAATCACCTAACGGAGCTACTGCAACTCTCGGAATTTCATTCCAAGCCCCGAATCAAAATCTCACATACCGTTCGGAATTTGCCAAAATTCAACCTTAGCCAATTCAAGCCTAAATCTACACCGGACCTCCGAATTCGATTCCGATTGCTCTCCTAAGTCATAAATCATCCCCTGAAACTAGTCGAATCATCAGAAATCCATTCCGAGCTTTCTAACTCATCGGTCAACAATCAGTTGACTTTTGCAAACTATTCTTCTCACAAAGAGGTTTATTGCCTCATTTCTAACTAGATTCCATCCAATTTACTTCTAACTCTCCAAAAACATACAAATTAGCATATTAAAGTATAAAATGAAAAAAACAGGGCGGTAACTCCTGTAACGACTGGTCGGGTCGTTACATTCTCCCTAACTAAAACAAACGCTCGTCCTCGAGCGTATCGAGAGTTATTCAAGAAGCCATCTAGTAGTTGATTGATCTTACCAATCATATACCCGGGTTGGTCCCTCATCACCCTATCTCATATGGACCCGATAAACACAATACAACCGAACTTTCACAGTCCATTTAATCCATGACCAAACCATAGAACCATACTGCACTTTCCAAAAATCATTCAACGCATCAGAAATTCACATTCGTACTCAGGGTAAGCCCGAACCAGCTGTAATAACCCATCCTTGCACCCTCGGGTGAAAACATATGATGTACCGCCTAAACCAAACTCTTGGAACCATAACTTCTATTCACAACAATTGTCCCCAGCAACCGATTTCCGGCAGAGAACCTCTTCTTAGCTAAAACCTTAGTCCAACACTTCCCTATAATGATGTCACAACAGATTTTCGGGTCAAACCTCGATATTATCTTCCTAACAAGCTTAGATCGAATCTGTCCGTATTCATTAATGAACCCGACGATCTCCTCGAATCTAACACCATTTCGGTGATATGATACCTCAATACAAGTATAAACCACATCTTGCATAATACACACACTAGTAAAAAACGATCAGAACACACTCAAATCATATCAAATGACTCAATCGAAAGAGCTATACCTCAAGTTCATCAATGACATTAAAATACAAGGCTAAGACCCCATCTCACATCATAGGAATAGAATGCCTGAATCTACTCCAAAAGGCCATAACTCTCGTAGCCTCGCTGCAATGCGCGATCCTATCCCAACACCGTTATACCTAAAGCACCTCAAGCCGCTATGCTCAAAATCAAGAACCACGGATATTTGATGTCTTAAACCGACACAAATCATTAAACCTACGGTGAAACAGAGGACACACAACACACAACCCGATAGACCATAACCAGTACTCCATACACCGAGCAACTCTCATTTACTCTTCCCGCTCGACTTTCCCTAAGAATTCTCGACGGAACCGCTCCACATGTGCATATAAATAACAAATCACAATGTCTCACAACATGGAAAAACAACTCATAGCTTTCCTCAGATCGCTAACAAGCTCAATAACGATAGACTCAACCTATTCCTCAACAGTACAACTCAGGGTCAACCAAGCTATCTTAAGATCAATGCGTAGCCGTATCGGCCTGCCAACGAACTCGATACCAAGAAGCCTAAAGAATGTTTCTTCCACTTCTCTAACTCCTGCCGAAGGCACCAAATAATAATAAAATCCATAATCTCACACAGTTACATGCCCGACCACACAAAATACATCCGAAAAGTCCCTCAATAACGGAATAGAATCAATGGTAGCAACCTCTGCAATGACATCTATCACAGATGCCTAGTTAAGAAAGTATTCCATCCCAATTGTCTGTTGATTCTATGAAATATAAATCATTCCGCTAAAACATATTCTGACGCATTTCACCACTTAACCCGAGGCATTCTAGCATAGCCAGCAACGTAATAGTTTGAAATCACCCAACACTACGATAACCAGTCCGAATTTCATCACATCCAAAATATAACATACCAGCTAATAAACATCCACCACCATAACATAGCCTACACATCAGAAATCCATACAACACATAAATCATCATACCTGATCCTAGTTTCCACCGTGCGAATACCTACACCCATTTGATACCTAATCATTCTACAACAAATAATCAATATTTACCTGTACTACCATGCAAACCCTAATACCACTAGTGGACCCAACAAGAACATGCCACAACACTACTGAATATACTTAGTCAAATCACATTACCTTTTCTGAAGCACACACTTGCGTCAAATCACTTCCACTTAGCAATACCATCTTCCCTAATCATCTGAAACTCTCATATCTAATCGTTTAGATGGAATCACTACACATTCCATGCTCTGCATGACATACATATGCCTTGGCGAATTCTTACAATACTGACATGAAAGATGAGATTCGTAAACATTCTTAGCCACCATCGAGACAACAATTCATTAGTTTTATATTCTTGGAAATGACTATCACCTTATTCTGAACCAAACAATTGTCTTAGCTTTTTACCTTACTTCATATACTCAGATTGAACTGATCTCGATTTCAATCAGTACGAACTGCTCGAGCAATAAGACCCTTCAGACATAAGTAAATATATCATATGATGCCCCAATGTGCCAATGGGTTACCAATTCGAATGCGATACTATAGATAATGAGCTTTGAAAGGAAATTATCAAATCCTACGCACTAACACAGACTTTCCTTGGAAAACAGGACGCAAGACATGCCAAGATGGAATATAGTGAACTATACTCGATACCACACTGTTGCGGCATGCAATCCGACCCTGGATAACATACCCATTGAGGCGTGCCACCGGATCCACACGTAGATCTCACATAAGGAGATGCACATCGAGCCAAATTTGCTCATTACAACAAAATACCGAATATCGGTCTTAAGCATGCTAAGTGCAAAATAACACCTCTGAGGATTATATAGCATTATAACTACAATACACAAGCACAACAGAGGTTCAATGTAAAATTTGAATTTCAAAAGACAAGATGCTCATATGACGTCATTCCTATGCGGATTCTTAACATATAGCGATTTCTCAAGCCGTCTCAAAACTCACCCAGCGCAATGCATCACTACGCAACATATCTGACATCGAAACATCAACCTAACTACTCCTCCACGAGGACCGCGTTATAAAAATGCTCACATCTGGCCTGATATAGGGCCATTATCCACATTAAATCTACCAACCAACTTCAAGTCGATTCTAATTACACTTAACTAGTCTAATAACCTTTAAAAGTTCCATAATAACTCCCATCTTCTTCATAGAATACAAGAAAAACCACCATAATTGGAGTAATCCCTCCCAGTTCATAACCCTATATGGCAAGTGCCCTCCAGGCATGACTCTTTAATTTAACGACATCATCTCAAACATCGTACTTGGTTTACATTTTTAACCCATCAAGTGACTGCATGCCACAATTATATGATCTTCCAGTGGGACACACTCCCACAACCCACAACAACAACGTTCATAGGTAACGCTGAAGACAATACCAATTTATCTTAACCATCGAAACTTCTTTCATGCTCATCCGATCTCTTGACGTCTTGTCAAAATTTTCCTTCACTCATGTCATTCTCGATCCAATTTTCGCAACCAAATTGATTCACCAGCTTGCATCAAATCTGAACTAACATAGTACATAATCGTACAATCAGCTAATCAACAGCAGCCTCCCCAACTTAGCTCGAAGCCATATATATCACAACACATATACTCGATTGTTGTCGTAATACTATGGTGAGATTAAACTTACTCTTTCACAAGCTTGTGGAGACACGGATCATCAGAAATTTTAACTATCCTGCAATTCATGCATTCATTCACGCAACAGTTAAGCCTACTCTCTAGGCGACCAAATTTTTACTAAGTCCAAAATTTTTCAAAACTTTTTGCAGAGTTTACTTTGTAATTGGGCCTATCCACTTGTCAGAGAATCACCAAAATCATTCTAACAACACGGCTACAACTTAACTAAACATCACAATGTTTATCGACAACAATAATCTCAATACTACCCGCATTATATTATCAAAATTGGTACATGGACATGCGTTTCACTTATTTGAATCATAACACATACAAAATACCGCCAATTTATTTTTCTGAGTCTGAACTCATACCGCCACATGTATTGCACTTAAATTTCCAACTAGGAGATACGACAATATTCTTCACGTGGCCATAACTTGGGGCTACATAACATATCGCAATAGGAAGGAATCGCTTAACAGTTCATCCATTATCCCACAAACTTCTTCGTCACTACCAAAATCACATAGATATACCTCACATCACTAGTTTACTCATCACATGGATATCCGACCACCATCCTAGCTAATAAGGACATTACCAAACACATAAGTTAAAATCATTTGCTCACATAATCAGCACTTCGGTGCTCAAGCCGTATGCAAAGATTCAGCATCAAGTCCTCCAGATTAGCCCAACATGAACTCACAGAGATTATATCTCGCTCCTCGATTGGGGAATCTCCAGCCATCGATGAAGATGTATTACTGAATGCTCGCGTGCGCGTACAGACTTGTGGAAGGAATTTCAAGAGTTATTTCTCCAGCTTAATAAAATACGCACGATAAGAATTCCAAGAAAGTGAAGTGTTTCCTAAAAGTTATGTAGCCTCCCGAGGATAGATACGGACGTCCACGTACTGATCCGCGAGAGCCTACTAAACTGGCTCATGACTCGCGAGACATAGTAACCTAGGCTCTAATACCAACTTTTCATGACATGTACCCGGTCGTGATGACGCTCAACCCTAAAGCTAGACAAGCCAGACCAACAACTATTTCCAAATAGAAAACTAGTCCCAAAAGGACAAATTTCAAGTAGAATATAGGAGTAGATAAATACTCCAATAATAATAGCAGTATTAATAAATACTAAGAAGTGCGAATATCGAAATAACACTCCCAAAAGTTCTGGGGGTGACAAGTTTAGAGCCTCTAAAGAAAACTAAATAGTAATAGAAATACTCAATGAAATAATAGTGTCAAGAACATATAGTAATAACTGAATGAAGAGAGAAGCTAGGATCTGCGAACGCGGCAGCTACCTCAGCAACTCGAATAAACTCCGACATAGGTTGGCGTGCTCGTCTAACCCTCATGTATACCTGAATCTGCACCCAAAGGTGCATGGAGTAGGGGTGAGTACTAAGTGCTCAGTGAGTAAAAAATATATAATAGTAGCTGAAAGCATGAAATCCACAGAATACCACAGAGCAAAGCTAAACTACAGTCTGATACCTTCCACTAAATAACAACAACAACAAATCACAATTAGCACATATAATTTACAGATAAAAATGCAATGCAATGCACATGACCGCTACGGCACGTAGCCTGACCCGTTTAAAGTTGATGACGCTTATTTGTGGTGTGTACAAACTTCGGAAGGGCTCCTTCAGCCCAAGCGCAATATTCATATCATCTGTTTCGGCGTGCAGCCCGATCCATCCTTAGTCCACAACATGCACATGAGTCACACAACAGTTTTATTTATTTATTTCGAGGTTCCAGTTCATTGACAATGAAAAATACTTTAATTTTATATTATTTTCCAAGAACAGGTGACTTAACATTTTATAATAGTGATTTCAAACCAGGACTAAAATCAGAGATCATGCAAACCCAGCTATCACATAGATATCTATCCCCTAGGGATACTACAGGTCAGCACAAGGCCTCAAATATGGCTTACAGTCCACATTTATATCTAACACAGTGTGCGTTTCAACCGCCAATATAATATTATTCATATTCGGGATTGACCAAGTCTCAACTCACAGTCATAACCATTCCTGCACCTGCCATGGGGTGCAATCCACGCCCTAATAGCATCACAATGTGCTAAGCCGGGGTTTCGAACCCTCAAGCCACCATATACACTAACTACTCACCTCTAGCCAGCCGTGAACTCGTCCGCAATACCTTTTCCCTTGAAATTTGCTGCCTGGTGCGTCGAATCTAGTCAAAACCACAACAATTACATCAATATGGATCAAAGAAACATCACCTAAGCAAAATTAC
Organism: Nicotiana noctiflora; assembly: GCA_032618575.1. Taxonomy (NCBI): domain Eukaryota; kingdom Viridiplantae; phylum Streptophyta; class Magnoliopsida; order Solanales; family Solanaceae; genus Nicotiana; species Nicotiana noctiflora. Next base: position 241,738 of record JASVEL010011723.1, on the reverse strand, counting down.
TTGAAATCGCAATAATACACGAAGTTGGTAAAACCCGAGCCCTACGCCCACTTCTCAAAAAATTCCGAAATTCATACCAATCGATTCCTCGTCTCGCCACGAGTCCGTGCATATAAAATTTATCAAAATCGGAGTTCGAATGGCCATTCAAAACCCAAAAACTCGTTTTCAAGATTTAGGCCCTAGTTCTACGCAATTTCTACCCAACATCATGAGTGTTGATGTTGATTCTAGCATAAAATCGTGTTTTTGAGTCGAGAAACTTACCTCCAGCGATTACACGTTGATTTCCCTCTTCAAGTTCCCAAAACCCTCCCTTAACAAAGTAAAAATAGTGAAAATATGATTAGGGTCGTGTCTGAAATTAACTTAAACTGTTCTTCCCAGACGCCTTGTTCTATGCGATCGCAACGCCCCTATGCAATCACATAGAGTAAAATTTCCGGGCCATTTTTACTTCTATGCAAGCGCAATACCTCTATGTGATCATACAGAGCGATCTCCTTGGGCACCAAATTTCTTCTCTGCGATTGCAACATGGAGTATGCGACCGCACTGTGCAATATCATAGACCTATGCGATCGCACCCTCTTCTACGCGATCGCATAAAGCAATTTCTCACACCCTCCAGGTTCTTCTATGCGATAGCAATGACCCTATGCGATCGCATTGAGCAATCACTGACTGCATTTTTTCTGCTGCAACAACAAAGTTCAAAACCTCCCGTTGGGCATCCGAAAACATCCCGAGACCCCCGAGACCCCAACCAAATGCACAGATATGTTTCATTACTTCATTCAAAATTGCCCGCAACATAAAAACGCCATCATAAACATCAAAATCATCAAATTCTCATGGATTCAAGCCTAAGTTTCATTAAAACTTCCGAACCTAACATTTGATCTAAAACCCGACCTAAACACGTCCGAATGACCTAAAATTTTGCACGCACATCCAAAATCACCTAACAGAGCTACTACAACTCTTAGAATTTAATTTCTAGCCCCGGATCAAAATCTTACCTACTGTCACGACCCGGATTTCCCACCATCAGGAGTCGTGATGGCGCCTACTATCGAAGCTAGGCCAGCCAATCCTTAACAACAAAATATACTAAAAATAATTAAACATTGCGGAATACTTTTTAGAAATTCAATAAAGAAGATTCAAATGCGGAAAAAAATACTGAACATAACACTACCCCAAAACCTGATGTTGCTATCTCACAGACTACTAAAGAATACTACAACCAAGTCTGAATGAAAGAAAAATACATAAGTCTTTCCTGATACAATAAAACAAACTAAGATAAGGGGATATGGACTTCGGCCTACGAACGTCGGCTAGGCTACCTCGAGAATCGCTGAAGTTGAAGACAACTCCCAACAATATCCTACTGTTACTGATGTCTGTAAGCTGCTCTAACGCTGTGATCTGTGAAAAAAGTACAGAAAGTGTAGCATCAGCACAACCGACCCCATGTGCTGGTAAGTGCCTGGCCTAACCCGGGCGAAGTAGTGACGAGGCTAGACAGGACTTACTAAAACCAATCTGTGGAGATATTATATATATATATATATATAACAGAAAGAACAATAGGATTATATGTGAAATATACAACTGAAAGGAGAACAGGTCATCTGTAACAACATTAAACCAAAATCACCTTATTTACTTTCATAAGTAGTCGGCGTGCCACACGATCCCAATAAATATAATATAAGTGGACGGCGTACCACACGATCCCAATAATCATAATATAGGTGGACGGTGTGCCACACGATCCCAATAATCATAATATAAGACTCATATAGCCTCTCTCGGGGAGTTCCCCCTTAGGGGAAACTCGGTAATATAACGATCTACCTAATAAGGGTACCACTAGCAGCCCAAACATCTCAATAGTGGAGATTACATATAACGCTCAACCGAATAAGGGAGCAACAATAATCAGAATCTACGTGTCTCGGCAAGGGATCCCACCACATTTCTTTACAATATTTACAATTTTGACTTCATAAAAATCACTGCCATTTAAGCCAAAACTCCAAGAAATCTTATGTTTCATAAATAATTCCTCAACTAACTCATCATGTTGAATTCATTTTTTACTAGGAATGATTCTCAAAATATATCCCAAGGAAAGTACAAATAAGACTCACGGTCATGCTAGACGCCAGTGTATAGATACTCGTCACCATGCCTATACACCGCACTCGATCATTTAGCAAATAGCAAACAATAATACTCTAGTCATATTCCCTCAAGCCAGGATTAGATCAAACACTTAACATAGGCCAAATAAGCTAGACACCCCTTCTCGACCATGCATCGAGCCTTAACATGAGAAATAACACTGCGGGTGGCATGACCTGGAGTCCCTCTCCATTCCAATTGGGGAATATCCGGTAAAACCAAAGTCACATTCTTGGCGTGACAATCCAAGATCGCATGATACGGGGACAACCAATCCATCCCCAATATAACATTGAAATCCACCATGTCTAGAAGCAATAGGTAAACACAGGTCTTAAGACCCTCAAACACTACTATACATGAACGATGGACCTGATCAACCACTATAGGATCACTAACTAGTGTAGATACATATACAGGAATACACAAGGCATTGCTGGGCATAGGCAGGTAGGGTGCAAAATAAGACGACACGTATGAAAATGTAGACCTAGGGTTAATAGCACTGAAGCGCCCCTGTCACAGACCAAAATAGAACATGTAATAACCACATCGGAAGACACAGCCTCTGGCCTGGTTGGAAAAGAATAGAAGCAGGACTGGGCCCTACCCACCTGAGCTGCATCTCTAGGGTAATCAACCGCTGACTGACCTCTAACTCTACCGGTCCGAGCTTCACCTCTATGGTCCCTACCTCCACCTCTAGGATCTCTACCCCCTCCTCTAGCTGGCTGGGCGGGCTGTGAATCACCTACCGCCTGAATCATAGGACGAGGACCCTGCTGCTGAGAACTGCCTGAAGCTCGAGGGAAAAATCTGGCAATATGGCTCGGGTCACCACAAGTATAACAAGTCCACTGCTGGTGAGAATAACGGAGTGGGGGTGCACTGATAGGCTGCTAATCTGACCGATACTGCTGGGGACCACCACTGCCCGAACTACCATGAGAAGTCTGACGAGCCGACTGAAAGGGCCTCGGTGCCTGACCCTTACCATAAGAATCCCTACCTCTAGACGAGGTACCACTGAATCTACCAGAATGACGAGGTCTCTTATTTGACATCTGACTACCTCCTCGTACGAGGGCCACCTCAACTCTGCGGGCCGCATTGGTTGCCTCCTGGAAGGAAATATCACTACCAACTCCAATGGCCATCTGTAGGCGAAAAGGCTGAATCAACCCATCAATAAATATCCAGACCCTCTCCCACTCTGTAGGGAGTATCATCACTATATGACGTCCCAAGTCAATGCATCTGGTCTCGTACTGAGTAAATGTAATGGTGCCCTGCTGAAGGCGCTCAAACTGCCTGCTAAGTGCCTCCCGCTGAGTGACATGGAGAAACTTCTCCAAGAATAACTCTGCGAACTGATCCCATGACAAAGCTGGAGACCCTGCTAGGTCTGGATAGACAGAAATCCCTCCATCAAGTCTTGGCGGATCATGTGAGCCTGAAAGTGCAGAAATCGACCCCATTGGTCTCTACTATGCCCATGGTCTTGAGAAACTCATGGCAGCTGAATAAGAAATCCTGGGGGTCCTCGGACGAAGCACCGCCGAATGTGGTAGCGAATAGCTTGGAGAACCGATCAAGTCTCCACAAGGCATCAGAAGTCATGGCCGCTCCATCGCCGACTTGAGCTGGAATACCTGACTGAACTGCCACAACTGGCTGAATCACTAGGGCATGGGTCTGAGGAGCTGCCTGCTCCGGGGTACAAGTAACAGGAGTTTGATCCCCTCCTCCAGCCTGAGAAGTGGGTGGTGCAGCTAGTAACAACCCCGCTCTGGAAACACTCTCCATAAAGCCTGCTAGTCTGACAATAGCATCCTGAAACTCCGAGTGATCATAACTCCTCCTGAGACCTGAGCTGGGCCCGGCTGTACTGCTGGGGCTGGAACCTCCTTATCATAGTCAACATGAGGCTCCACCTCTGGAATGGCTACCTGGGCTGGGCTCTGCCCCCGCCTCAGCCTCTGGTACGACCTCGGCCTCTACCGCTTGCGGGTGTAGCTGTGGGCTCAGGCTTCCGTGCGATGGAAGATGAAGCACGTGTTCTCGCCATCTGTGAAGAACAGAGTAGAAGGACAATCAGTTTTGAGAAACAGAATCGCAAGACAAGAAAAAACAAAAGTAAAATGTTTCCTAACTCTGTAGCCTCTGAGGAATAAATATAGACGTCTCCGTACCGATTCCTCAGACTCTACCTAGTTTGTCCGTGAGTAGCGAGACCTATGCAACCTAGAGCTCTGATACCAACTTGTCATGGCCCGCATTTCCCACCATCGGGAGTCATGATGGCGCCAACTGTGGAAGCTAGGCCAGCCAATCCTTAACAATAGAATATACTAAATATAATTAAACATTGCGGAATACTTTTTAGAAATTCAATAAAGAAGAATCAAATGCGGAAAAATATACTGAACATTACACTACCCCAAAACCTGGTGTCGCTATCTCACATACTACTAAAGAATACTACAACCAAGTCTGAATGAAAGAAAAATACATAAGTCTGTTCTAATACAATAAAAAAAACTGAGATAAGGGGATAGGGACTTCGGCATGCGAACGCCGACTAGGCTACCTCGAGAGTCCCTGAAGCTGAAGACAACTCCCAACAATATCCTAATGTTGCTGCTGTCCATAAGCTGCTCCGACACTGTGATCTGTGCAAATAGCACAGAAAGTGTAGCATCAGCACAACCGACCCCATGTGCTGGCAAGTGCCTGGCCTAACCCCAGTGAAGTAGAGACGAGGCTAGACAGGACTTACTAAAACCAACTTTTTGCGGATATATATATATACAGATACAACAATATCAGAAAGAACAACGGGATTTTATGTGAAATATACAACTGAAAGGAGAACAGGTCATCTGTAACAACATTAAACCAAAATCACCTTATTTACTTTCATAAGTGGTCAACGCGCCACATGATCCCAATAAATATAATATAAGTGGACGGCGTGCCACACGAACCCAATAAATATAATATAAGTGGACGGCGTGCCACACGATCCCAATAAATATAATATAGGTGGACGGCGTGCCACACGATCCCAATAAATATAATATAGGTGGACGGCGTGCCACACGATCTCAATAAATATCATAAAAGTGGACCGCATGCCACACGATCCCAATAAATATTATATAAATGGACGGCGTGCCACACGATCCCAATAATCATAATATAGGTGGACGGCGTGCCACATGATCCCAATAATAATAATATAAGTGGACAGCGTGCCACACGATCCCAATAATCATAATACAAGACACATGTAGCCTCTCTCGGGGAGTTCCCCTTTAGGGGAAACTCGGCAATATAACGATCTACCCAATAAGGGTACCACTAGCTACCCAAATATCTCAATAGTGGAGATTACATATAACACTCAACCAAATAAGGGAGAAACAACAATCAGAATCTACTCATCCCGGCAAGGGATCCAACCACATTTCTTTACAATATTTACAATTTTAACTTCCTAAAAATCACTGCCATTTGAGCCAAAACTCAAAGAAATCTTATGTTTCATAAATAATTCCTCAACTAACTCATCATGTTGAATTCATCTTTTACTAGGAATGATTCTCAAAATATATTCTAAGGCAAGTACAAATAAGACTCACGGTCATGCTAGACGCCAGTGTGTAGATACTCGTCACCATGCCTATACACCGTACTCGATCATTTAGCATATAGCAAACAATAATACTCTAGTCCTATTCCCTCAAACCAGGATTAGATCAAACACTTACCTCGGTCCGCAAATAGTAATCAATCCTCTAGTACCGGCTTTCCTCTAGAATCCGACTTTGAAATAATGGTATCTAGTCATTCTTAATTCAATAACATCAATTAGGGCTCAATAACACAATCCCATAGCCTAAAAATGAAATCCCCATCATTCTTCCAAAAATAGCAAAATCCGACACCGATCCCACATGGTCCAAAACTCTACGCTCGGACCAAATTCCAATCACCTATAACCCCACGTGTTAGAATATATGATTTGCTTCACAATCCGACCTTAAATTGAGGTTGAAACACCCCAAATCCCACAATCCCTACTTCTACTCAAAACACCCAATTTCTACCTTGAATTCATGAATTAGACTAGGATTAACTATGATTTGATGAAGAAATAACGAACAAATGATGTTAGGAAACTTACCCAAGGAGCTATGGAGGAATGGGAGCTTGTAGCTTGAAAATAGAGGGTGAAGGAGGTGAACCCGTATGTGTTTAGTGTGAATAATTCCATGTTTTCTGTTCTGGTTTTATGAAAAATCACTGGGCAAAAATGCCCTATGCGATCGCATACAAGGCATTGCGATCGCATAGGGTAGAGTGCACTACGATTGCAGAAGGAAGGATGCGATCGCATAGAGTAAATGCGACTGGGCCTGGGAAATGCTCTATGCGATTGCGAGGTAGGCAATGCGATCGCATAGATATGGGAAGCTGGGCAATACGATCACATAAGGAAGTTGCGATCACATAAAACAAATTTGGGCTCCTGAATTTTTACACTATGCGATCGCATAGAACACCATACCAGACACCTGCAATAGCTCAAAAATACTAGATTTTCAATGCAAAATCATCCTGAACCACCTCCGAAACACTCTCGAGCCCCCGGGGCTCCTAACCAAATGCCCACACTAACTCAACAACATTATACGAACTTGCTCGAGCGATCAAATCGCTAAAATAACATCCAAAACAAAGAATCAACCCCCAAAACTCAAGATTTCATTACAAAGTTCATAATTTTCTAACTTTATCTTTTTAGGTTCGAAACATGTCAAACGACGTCCGATTTCGACCAAATTTCACATAAAGCATTTAACCAATATTTAAGACCCCTGTACCGGGCATCGGGACCAAAATACGAGCCCGATACCTATATTTTCTAACTCATTTTCATTACCATTTTTCCTTATTAAGTTTAGAAATCAATTTAATGAAAAAATTCTTTTACCGGGGTGCCGGACCTCGGATTTTGACTTTGGGCACATGCCTGAGTCCCATATTTTTCTACGGATCTCCCGGGACAGTCACATCACTGTTCTGGGCCGGTTTACCAAAAATGTTGACCAAAGTAAACTATACCAATAATAATATCATAATTCTTAAATTTTTCCATAGAATTCATATATCTTAACACAAAAACTTTCCGGCTTCGCACCCGGACTGTGCACGCACATCAAGGCAACTGAGAGTGAGGTTTCCAAGACCTCAGAAGTGCATAAAAAGGGAGAAATACAGTGATGACCCTTTGGGTCGTCACACCTACCATCCGGAATTCGCCAAGATTCAACCTTAGCCAATTCAAGCCTAAATCTTCTCCGGACCTCCGAATTCGATTCTGATTGCTCTCCTAAGTCATAAATCATCCCCCAAAACTAGTCGAATCATTAGAAATCCATTTCGAGCTTTCTAACTCATCGGTCAACATTCAGTTGACTTTTCCAAACTATTCTTCTCATAAAGAGGTTTATTGCCTCATTTCTAACTAGATTCCATCCGATTTATTTCTAACTCTCCAAAAACATACAAATTTTCATATTAAAGTATTAAATAAAGAAAACAGGGCGGTAACTCTCGTAACAACGGGCCGGGTCGTTACACTTGAGGAATGAATGAGAGAGTTTTGGGATGGGCTTAGGGAGGGTCCATCATTTCTTTTTTAATTTTCGAGCTATTTTAATTGCGGAAATGGTTGGCTTAAACCCAATCCAAAAGTGTCAATGATTCCCGGAAGAGATACTGGTTGTGTTATTCCTTGTCGTGCAGCTCTTAATCCTTTACCAAGGAGAAACACATTTTTCAACATCTTTGTAGCAACCATGACTTATGCGGAAGCTATCTTGGGCACCCGAATGTTTTAACCTTTAGATATTTTATCCATAGATATAGTATCTTCCATTTGGTATACCTAGGGACCTTTATCGCCCTTAACTTCTTCAAACGACGTGATGATATTGCAGGAATTATCTTCACCGTGAACCACTATTTCTTGACGATCCCATTCGAATTTCAGCATTTGATGGAGTGAGGAAGGTACAACCTTTGCCGCATGCTGTTCTTATGGATTCTTTCATGATCAATATTAAGCTTGCCAAAAGTAGATAAAGTGCATATGTTGGCACTTGAACCATTATCAACCAGCACGCGGGTCACCACCGATTCTTCATATTTCACCGTAAGATATAATTCCCTGTTGTACTCTGTCGCCTCCATCGGTAGTTCATCATCCGAAAATTTATTCTGTTTACATTGAAGATTTTATTTGTGATCTTTTCTAAGTGACTCGTTGTAATCTTTTCCGGTACATGGGCCTCGTTCAGGATCTTCATTAACGCATTACGGTGTTCATCAGAATGAATCAACAAGGATAGTAGAGATATCTGTGCTGGCAATTTTCCTCATCTGCTCAACTATAGAATAATCCTGAGCTTTCATTTTCTTCAAAAATTCTTCGGCCTCTTCTTCAGTGACACCATTCTTTACATTGGCCGGATTATCTTTGGTAATTGTTGTTTTCCTCAATTCATCGGAAGCAAAACATCTCCCTGACCTAATCAAACTGTGGGTTTAAAAAATCTCATCCTTGATTTCCTTTCCTCTATACATGACGGTCACCTTACTGTAATTCCATGGCATAATTTTTGTGTTTACTATGGGCATTTGAGTAATTGGCTTAATAATAACTAGCTGTAGCTGCGCTCCTTTTACAGTCAATACGGGCTTTACACTCACTCCAGGCACTGTCACCTTCACTGGCTCGGGTTCTGCTACCACTACTGGCTTCTTGACTGGTATTTTCTCGCTTATGGCTTTCTCCTCTGTCTTGCGTCCGCTCGCCTTGATCATCATTACAGTCTGAGTGGGATTCCTGAAATCTCCCATTTGTACCACTTCCATCATGTGGGTCTCATGGTGCACATGCAGAGGGTTCTGTGTTATATTAGGAGCCTCGAGAGCCTGAAGTTCAATTCTTCTAGAATCGATAAGCTTATGTATTGCAATCTTCAGATGCCAGCATTTTTTAGTGTCATGCCCTGGGGCTCCTGAATAATATTCACAATTAACATATTGGTCCTTGGTGGTGAATTAGGGATTTTGGGTTCTATGGGGTTTAACATCCTGAGTTGTCTCAATCTATGGAAAAGACTGGTGTATGATTTACCCAGAGGAGTAAATGTTTTCTTCATTTATGTTCTGTTATTCTTGACTCCAAGGTTAGGGCAGAAACTTGTTCCACCAGGATTTTTATATGTTTTGGGCGGTGGGTATGTGTTCTGGGTGTGGTAAATATTTTGAGGTGCTGGAGTTCGCCATGGAGTAGAAGGTGGTGGGTAGGTTTTTTACGTGATATACAAAAAATTGTGGAACATGAGGAGGGTAATAGTGTTATGGTAGGCCATATGGTGTTAGTGGGTAGGGTTGATGTGGGCGAGGCTGATGGTAGTATAGATTGGGACTCCTGGACCAAGACCTCCCTTCTACGACTGCCACCTCTTCCTTCTTCTTTTTCCCGATAGCTCCACCTATGCCTGTCTGGATTTCCTGGTTTGTAGCTTTTATGGCTGAATAGCTCATAACATTGTTTCATTTTAACCCTTCCTCAACCAAGCTTCCCATTTTAACTACTTTGTTGAATGTTTTCCCAAAGGCAGATACTAAATGCCTATAGTACATTGGTTCTAAAGCTTGCAGAAAATAATCTACCATCTCTCCCTCCTTCATAGGTGGGTCTACCCGAGCATCTTGCTCCCTCCACCTAAAGCCATATTCTCGAAAACTTACTCCTGGCTTTTTCTCCATCTTTGTCAATGTTAGCCAATGTGGAATAATTTTCAAATTGTACTGGAAATGGTTTGCAAATGCCTGGGCCAGATCATCCCAAATATACCACCTGGTATGGTCTTTCCTGGTATACCATTCGATAGTTGAACCACTAAGACTTTGGCTAAAGTAAGCCATGAGCAGCTCATATTTCCCACCGGCTCCGCGCATCTTGCTGCAGAAGCCCCACAAATGTCCTAACGGGTCGTCGTGACCATCATATAGATCGAATTTCGGTAGCTTAAATCCTGCTGGAAGTTACACTTCAGGGAATAGACATAAATCCTTGTAAGCTATGCTTACTTGACCACCTAAGCCCTGCATGTTCCTGAATGATTGCTCAAGGCTTTTCATTTTTCTAGCCATCTCTTCCTGCTCAGGATTTTTAGGTAGTTTCTCCTCTTCAACCATATCAATGAGAGGGGTATAGGAATCATGATGTCGGAAAGTAGGTTCTGAGGGGTAATAATGGTTGTCTTAGACGTAGAATAGTGGTTCACTGGATGATTTGTGCAAGGTGGCTGGTGGTGGGGCCACATATGCAGGAGCACCATGTGGTGGTGGTGGCGGAACTTGTTTAGGTATTGGAGGTGGTGCTTGTGATGTGGTTGCATAGTAAGGTGGGTATGTGGGGTAAGTGGAGGATGAGTTCACAGTGGGTGGGTCCTGTGCTTGGACTGGTGGAAGGATGTATGTGGGATTTGCCGGGTTTGTGGGTAAAGGTTGTCCCTTCGCCCAATCCTGGTACATATTGGCCATTTATTGTTTGAGCTTATACATCTCCTCTTTCATACTGTTCACATCCACTACCTCGTCTTCCTATACTAGATCCATGACTGTTGCTTCAATTTCCTGAGTAATTGCCTTTGTCATATTCTTGGAATGAGTGTTGTAATAGTGAGTTGCCAGAATGCCAGTTACTAACCACCTATCTGTTACTCAACAACGACAAAACTTGTTAGTCGTTAGGCCATAATGGGTCAAAATTACAGATTAAAAACACAATTTTGCCTGGCAATATGCGTCATCCCGGCCTTGTTGTCTTTCCTAATTTGCGAATTCTTTTATTTTCGGCTTTTTCTTCTCTCTATATTTTATTATCACCGATGTTCTCTTTTTCCACTTTTCATTTCTTTTCTTATTTTCCCCTCTTTTATGTTTAAATCAGTCTTACATATTTGCCTATCTTACAAGTATTTAAAGAAAGAGAATAATGAAGATAATTTTGGAAATTTTCAACTTCATTAATAATCAATCATTGATTACAAAGATAATACTACATTGTACTACAACCTTCTAAAAATGCAAAAATAAAAATACAAACTCAAAATGCATGTCCTAAGAATACATAAAGATCCTAGTGCCCGCGGGACATCGTTCGGTCTCACCGCGGGCCTATATGCAAGTACCCTTTAGAGTTTATCTAAATCTCTCATTACTTGCTTTACAAATATCATTGCTGAGTCGGTAAATGTGGACTAGGTCATATCTTCGCATATCTGGCCTTTCCGAGTGATATAGTGAGCAATGGTGTCAATTCTCTCTCTAATTATTCCTTTCTCTTGGAGCACGAGCATCCAGAGTCTGTTGGCTTTTCTCTTGAAGCTGTTGTAGTTCAATTTCTAACCGGGCCATAGCCATATAGCAGTGTTCTCTTTCCATGTCAAACTCTTTTACTTGTTTGCTACTTTTGACCTTGGTAGTGACAATCTTTTTCCTCAACCAACCAACTTCAATATTATGTTCTTATTTCAATTGTTGGATCATGCGAGCCCTTTCTTCAGCATTTCTAGCCAATTGCTTTCGAACCCCGATTAATTCTTTTTCAGCTTTATCCAGATCAAAACTGTAGTCGTTCACCTTTCGCCGCAAATTATCAATCAGTTTTTCATCCCAGGCATGTCGAATAGGGGTTTCAGTTGCCGTTCTCATCTTCAGAATTTGAGCTTTTAATGCCTCATTTTCCTTAATCAGTTGTTTCTTCTCATCGGTCGCTGTTTGTAAGCTGCTTTCGAACTTGAGGTCTTGAACTTGCTTTTCTAACATACTAATTTTGGCTCGGTATTCATTCTCTTTAACCAACCAATCCCATCGCTCTTTTGACAGCTCGGCAAATTCCTGAATGTGAGGTCTCTTCATTGGTCGTTCATGCTCATAATCTCTTCTGTATTATGCGGAGTAACCAGGTGACACTTCACCTCTGGCCCGATCCCTTACACAAGGGTCCACTTTCAAACATTGACACTCGTTCCATATTTGTCGGACTTTTGCCTCAGGAAACTGCCCATCGAGACTAATCTCTATCACTTGAACGCTTAGATCTCCATCTTTTGGCACTATTTGAAATCTTCCGAGTTGTTGTAATACTCGATATGGTGCGTAAGGTTGAATACTTTTGAGCCCCATTAAAACAAAGTGCGTTCCTTCTGCCGGCATGTATATGATTTCATCGACGGGTAGCCACCCGAATGCCCATTCTATCTAACTAGCAGTAAGAGATCAGAAGTACGTAATCCAACCTTTAGGCCCCTCCGGCAACTTGACCCCTTTTATCTTCATGTAGAATTCTTCTATGCAAGTCTTTTATGATGATCCATAACTCAGAAATTGAGGGAGATGGCATAAGTGCTCGATCATCCATATCTATAATAGCAAATTGCATCCCTCGAAGAAATTTTCTCTATCTTTACAAGCTGTGAGAGCACAAAAGATATCGGCCACTATCATTGGTGCCAAAGTATTATTATCCTGTGTGAAGAGGGTACTGACAATCCAGGCAATTATGATATCGATGTTCTCGTCTTTCCTTGGAAATATTATCAAACCCAAAAAGGCCACCACGAAAGCAAAATGCCTATGTTCCTCCCATTTAACCCGGTTTGCTTTACTGCAGAGTTTATTTGTTGGGTTGTTAAATCCCCCAACGTGACTATATCTATGGTATATGAAATTCATAGTGCAAAACCCACGGACCAAATCTTCCTTATGAACGCTTCGGGCTATTTTCAAGGAATCCAGGAATGTGTGAGCAGTGATAGCTCTTGAAGCAACCCGATATTTATCTTTCAGAGGGACCTCATTTTACCGACATAATTAGCAATCTCTTCGAGTGTCGGAGTAAGCTCAAAGTCCAAATAATAGAGCACATTGTGTGCAGGATCCCAGCAGATGACCAAGGCTCGAATAATGTCTCCCCGGGGTATGATATCAAGCAACCCGGTAAGACCTTTCAAATATTTCTTGACCTCGTCTTGTCCATACTGACCCAAGTCATTCCACCATAGGCGTAACTCCAAAGGGATCTTATTCATTAACTAAAAAGGTTCATTTTGCATTGTGCTCATCCTGCACATTTATTTAAAGGTAATTGAACCACATATTATTTGACCTAAAGACAAAAAATATATTTTTAAAGAATTTTTTTTTTCATTTTCGAAAAGTTACTGTTTGCGAATATGGCCTTTCAGAACTTCCTCCGAAGATTTTAAGGTTGTATTCATTATTTAAGGAAAGTGACTCAAAAGTGGCCATTTTTGCACAAACAACCTTCCAGCGTCCTTTCGGGACATTTGGCAATTTTCAAAAATAACATCATTTTGAGTTATTAATATTTTTGTTTGTTTTTGTAAAAGGGGTGGTTGGACCCGTCAAGGATTTCCTACGTATCTCGCCTAGTGGTGAGAATCAAACCAACATAGTTCAGTCAAATTATTTTCAGTCCAACTATTTTTAATTTTGACAAAATTGAATTATTCCAACTATTTTTTGATAATTTCCTCAAATTTTAGACAGAGTTTCAACAATATTTAGACATCGATTTTTTCTAAAATTGCTATTTTTTCTCTTTTATTTTTCTCAATTATTTAGCCGGTCATCATAATGGCCCAAGACAAATAAATGCAACATATAACCATGCTCGGTCTTTTCATATCCGGGTTACCTGTCCTAGACGGACCCAACCCATGTGTTGAGTCCCCTAAGTCAGATATGATGCAAATAATCGTCCTAATTCTAGGCTCAATATCCTGATTTTTCATAGGTTCTAGAATGTGTACCCGAGTGGACAACTCGAGCCGAGGAGGGGGCTATGTGCTGGGGACCCGCGGGATCGTCCGACTTAGTAACTTTTTCGGCCTCTATTTTTTATTTTGGGTATTGACTTAATTGAAAGGGGAGTCTCAACTAGTAAGCACATCCCCGGAGGTAAGAAGAGAAATGTTTTCGGCCAAATTTTTATATAAAATTCACGTAATATCAAAGCGGTAAACACATAGCACATTGATAAAAACATATAGAGAAATCAGATATAAACAAAACAGCAATTTAACTGAGTTCGAATTCTTAAACCCTGAATTGAAGTTCTGGGTTTTTTTTTATCCCCAGCAGAGTCGCCAGAGCTGTCACACCTCATTTTTTTGATATACTACTATACCCATGAGGGCGTAAATGAGTTTTTCCAATTTAAGGATAATCTAAACGGGATTAGTTATTTAAGTTTTCAGAGTCGCCACTTGAGCATATAATGGTATCCTGAGTCACCGGTTTAATCCCGAACCAAGGAAAGTTTGACTCTGTTACAGTCTGCGAACTAGAAATCCAGATAAGGAATTCTGTTAACCCGGGAGAAGGTGTTAGGCACTCACGGATTCCATGGTTCTAGCACGATTGCTCAACTGTTGTTTTGATTTTATCTGATTTTAATTTATATATTTTAATCATGTGCAAGTATTCCACTTTTTGAATTTTAAGAATTTGCAACGTCGTGAAAATACATCCTTGACCACACCGTACTATTACGCGTATGGCTTTGGATATATTTTGACTTCGTTGAGAGTAAGATTTGGGTCACATAATTGTGCACCCATTCAAGTGAATGTATATTAAAGTTGTGCCTAATGGTGTCTATTTTTGTTATTTTTGGGAAAGATCGTGGAATTATCTAAACGATCCTCCAAAGTCTAAAGATTTTATGATTATTATTTGAGGGCCCCGCTTTGTCCGTTTTCATGACGAGGCTCATCTCATTGCATTTTGAAATGTACACCTAAATGATGCTAAGTTTTCTAATTCTGTTTTTTTCCTTAATAGAAATGCTTATTAGCAATTTTCTATCATGTTCATATTATCATCTAATTGGATCCAGGCTACTACGCGTTATTGGGCCTGGAATCTGAGTTAACTTAACAGAACTGCACCAAGGTGCAATTGTTTACTTGAAGCCCAATCAACATTTCTGTATCTGTTTCTCACATGCATAAATGCCATATCAATTGGACTTTGGCCTATTTTCATGACTAGGCCCAAATCATTACTGGGTCCCAGGTAGGTTAAAACATTTTTAATGAACTAACAGAGATATAAGCAAATATTATTTAAGTTCAATGTCAGAAATTGTAACGACCCGGCCCGTCGTTACGAGAATTACCACCCCGTTACCTTGAATTTACATATCTTATGCTTTTAAATCAGTATTAGAGTATATCGGGTGAGTTAGGAGTGATTCGGGTTGAAAATGAAGCAAATAGCATGTTTGAAGAAAGCTTGAATATGGGAAGTCAACCTAGAGTTGACTATTGAGTTAGAGTGCTCGGAACCGGATTCTGATGATTCGACTAGTTCCGGGGGATCATTTATGACTTAGGAGAACAATCGGAATTGAATTCGGGGGTCCGGTGTAGTTTAAGGCTTGAATTGGCGAAGGTTGAATTTTGGCGAAAACCGGATGGTAGGTGATATTTTGATCCGGGGGTCGGAATGGAATTCTGACAATTTTTATAGCTTCGTTATGTGATTTTGGATATGTATGCAAATTTTTAGGTCATTCGGACATCGTTTGATCGGGTTTTGGATTGAATGTTAGTTTTGAAAGTTTTGAAGAAACTTAGGCTTGAATTCATGTGTAAATGGTGATTTTGATGTTTAGGATGGTGTTTTTGTGATTGGAACAAGTCCGTATCATGTTTTGGACTATGTTGGTGGTTTTCGTTGGGGTCCCGGGGGTCTCGGGATGAATCCGGGGGTCCAAACGGACCATTCTTGGCCAAAGAAAAGAGCTGGTTTGTTGTCATAAGTGCAGCAGAAATTTACTCTCTCCGATCGCACTAGTGAGCATGCGATCGCGTAGTGTAATGGTGAGGGGGGAGAATTTTACCCTTCGCGATCGCAGAGCAAGGGACGCGATCGCATAAGGTCAAGAGCGGAAGCAACGCGATCGCAGGGGGCACGGACGCGATCGCGTAGAGTCATCAGTTGCCCATCGCGATCGCATGAGGGTCTACGCGATCGCGTAGAAGGAAAAATGCAGTCAGGGATTTTTGTGATATGCGATTGCAGGAGAAGAGACGCGATCGTGTGAGTCCGGATTTTTGAACATCGCTATCGCGTGAGGTGCGTCGCGATCGCGTAAGGTCAACTGCTCTGGCAGTGAATTAAATCACAGAACAGAAGGCTCACGGGTTCATTAACCCAAAACACAATTTTGAGCCCTAGAGAGAAGAAAACTCGAGGAAATCATTGAGAAATCATCGGGTATTCGTCGGAGGTAAGATTCTTGACTCAAAAACATCATTTTATGGAAGAATTAACATCAATCTTCATGAATTTGGGTAGAATTTTGAAGAAATATGGCCTAGATATTGAAAACGGGATTTTTAGTTTTGGGAGGCCATTTGAACTCCAATTTTGATAAATTTTATATGCACGAACTCGTGGCGAGATGAGGATCACGTTGGTACTAATTTCGGAATTTTCCGAGCAGTGGGCCCGGGGTCGGGTTTTACCAACTTAGTGTATTTATGCGAATTTCATGTAAATTGAAATGGGTTATAATTATTTGACCCGTATTTGATATAATTATTGTGGTTTGACTAGATTCTACGCACGAGGGAGCTAAATTCAAAGGAAAAGGCATCGCGGACGAGTCTACGGCCGGCTAGAGGTGAGTAGTTTGTGTATATGGTAGCCTGAGGGTTCGAAACCCTAGCTTAGCACATTGTGACGCTAGTAGGGCATGGCTCGCATACCGTGGCAGGTGCGGGATTGATTGTGACTAGGGATTGAGACTTGGTCCATCCCGAAAAGGAATAATATGTTATTAGTGTTGGAAATACACTCTATTTGATATATTTGTGGGCTGTAAGCCTTGTTTGGGGCCTTGTGCCGACCTGTAGTGTCCTTAGAGGACAATATTTATGTGATAGCTATATTTGCTTAATCACTGATCTCAGTCCTTGAAATTTAAATCACATTATTGATATGCTAAGTCACCGGCTTTTGCAAATTTAATAAAGTTAAAGTATTTTTCATAAATTATGAATTGAAAACAGGAATTAAGAAAAAATGAACTATTTTGTGACTTATTTGCTTATTGTGGACTGAGCATGGATCGGGTTGCACGCCGTAGTGGTTGATATGAGGATCAGGCTACACGCCGCAGCAGTATTGTGCTTGGGCTGTAGGAGCCCCTCCAGAGTCTGTACACACCCCCAGTGAGCGCCGTCAACGTCAAAATTGGATTGGGCTACACGCCGTAGCGGTTATGTGCATTGCATTGCATCTTTATTTGTTGAATTACTCTGTGGTAGGTGTATTGTATTGTTGATGCTAGTTCGTAGGAGATTCAAACTGTAGTTTAGCTTCATTATGTGGTATTCTGTGGATTTCTTACTTTCAGCTACTTTTATATATTTATTACTCACTGAGTACATAGTACTCACCCCTACTCCCTGCACCTTTTGTGTGCAGACTCTGGTACTCAGGAGCAGTAGACATTCAATTCCAGCGTATACAGAGTCATATCGAGTTGCTGAGGTAGCTGACTACGTTCGCAGAGCCTAGCTTCTCCTCTCCTTTCCAGTTGTTATTTGTATTTTGTATTCAGAGTTGAGTATTTCTATACAGTACTCTCTATTCCTGTTGGGTTTTGTTAGAGGCTCTAGACTTGTTGTAAGGCCCCGTAAAATTTTTGTGCATAAAACCTAGTAGCTGTGGTGTCATGGTCCGAATAATGTGTTAGGAATGCGTAGAATTCTTCGCGGCGAGCTTGCGAGCCGCGGTTCGGACCCTTGGTAATGATTTAAGTTTCAAAAATGTAGAGAAATAATTTTTCCGAAAAAGTGTCAAATGTGCGGTCAAGAATGCGACCGCAAACCTGACATGCGGACCGCATTCTGACCGCAAATCGTTCCAGAGAGTTGCCCAAATCCGTGTCAAATGTGCGGTCGATATGCGATCGCATGTCAATCTGCGGTGCACTTTTGCGACCGCAGAATCAACATGCGGTCCGCATAGTGACCGCATGTCTTAACAGAACCTGCGTAATTTTTGAGCCATTCTGCGGTCACTATGCGGACCGCATGTTGATTCTGCGGTCGCATAGTGACCGCATATTTGACCCCGGCCCAGATTTTTGTAACATTTTGACCCGATTTCTTCTTTAATATAACACCTTTCTTCTTCATTTTTATCATATCATCTCACCAAAATTAGAGAGAGAAGAGAGGGTTTTTAGAGAGAGAAGTTCTTCATCTTCAAAGATTGTTCCAACTACTTAATTCCAAGGGATTCTAGGGCAAGGATTCAACTTCCCCAATATTTTCAAGGTAAAAACCCTAACTATTTTCTTTGATTTTCAGTTTTAATTGGGTAAAGAAAGGTTTGCATATAATAGCTTTTGAAAATAGAATTTTTACACTCATGCATGATTATTGAACTTGATTTCTAGTAAAAAGAAGTGAGTAGAAGTAAGAGTCTTCAAGAACAAGGTTGGCAAGAGTAGGATATCTTGTGTAAGCATAAAGTAGGAGGAAAAATCATCACCAGGGTATGTATGGCTAATTTTGATTCTTGTAAAATCGCCCATATGTGTGAAATTGTTTGGCATGTGTTAATTTGAGAGATTTTATGTGATTTTTCGATATCATTGTTGGGTATACAATTGATGATTGAACTACAATTGGTATGGTTTGAATTATGAATTGAAAGATGTCAAAGGAATTGAAATTGGTAAAGAACTGAGGAAAATTGTTGTTATGGCATATATGGTTCCTTTTGGAAAGAGATGAAACACTTGAATTGTGAAAATATTGTAACATGGTTGTGATATTGAATTGAGAAGAAATTGAGAACATGAACCAATGTGTAAGTTGCTTATTTGAACTTGTTGAAATTGTGTGTAGTACCTTTATCTGCTGTTTGAAATTGTTGTGTTTTCAGCTGTAAGGCGGGGTCGTGTCGCGCGCCGCGACGTGGTGAAATAAGGTGTGGGTTGGGGTGATAAGGGTGGCCGAGGTAATAAGGGTGGTCAGGGGCAATAAGGATGGAAAGCGATCGAAATCGCTATTGAAAATTGATACAAAAATCAATAATGTGAAATTGTGAAAGGAGACAACAGGAGAGTTTGCAACCTGTGGGGCACTGATTGCCCTTTGTTTGACTACTTGTGCTTTACGTGATTGATTGGTTATTGTTAAATTGGTTGATCGTAGAAAGTGCTTTGTGTGAGAATTATTTGAAATGAGGAAAATGTGGAAACATGGTTGGTTGGCTTAATTAATTGTTGATGTAATTTAATGGCTTGAGTTTACTTGGGACAAAGTTTGTCCATACATGCCAGTACAATTCAAGTGTACTGACGTCCCTTTTGCCGGGGACGCTACATTCGTGTTATGATTGTAGGTGGATCGATAGCAGGCACTTCAGCTCATCGGCAGTAGTATCCTTCTCCTTCCACTGCCCGTTTTAGTGAGCCCCTTTCTTCCTCGGGGCCTTGTGTGGTTCATGCCACTCGGTTTAGATTTCATTTTGGTTTTGTAAGGTATAGCCGGAGCCTTGTTACCGGCAAGTATTGTATTTCCCTTTTTGTATCCTAGAGGCTCTGTAGACATGTAAGCTGTGGGACTCCAGTATTATGTAGGTATTATGTTATGTCGGGCGTTGTAAAAATTACAAACTTGTTAATGAATCACTCGTATGGTTTTATTTGTTTAATGTGAAATCAATTATGATTAGTAATATATGTGGTTAATGAGAAACAGTCAACACAGGGGTAACACGTGGGAATGAAAGGCACCCAGGTCCGCTTGACTGGGGCAACCCGGTCAGGCGCCGGTCATGTTCCTCGATTTGGGGCGTGACAAACTTGGTATCAGAGCTTAAGGTTTTAAAGTGTCCTAGGATGTCTTGGAGCCGTGTCTAGTAGTGCCCTTCTTATAGGTGTGTTGTCGACCACATCATATAAGTAGGGGGCTACACGGGCATTTAGGAATTTACCTACTTCTTTGATAATCTATATCGTGCGGTAAAGTGCAATGTGGAGATATCCGTGTCTAATTCGTGCCTTGTTCCCAAATTTTCAGAATATGGCACCTAAGAAGAAGGCTAGACTCGGCCTTAGGGCCAATGCCGATCCAAGTGCAGCTGTTAATCATGTACCCGATGCTGTGGGAGAGAATGACCCACCAGTCCCGAATTTGCCTGGCCCATCTGTTCAAAACCCAAGTGTCCCTATTCCAGCTGCGGCAGAGGATGCCACCATTCCTCCTGCCAGTGTTCCTGACTCAGATACAGTTCCCGCTTCGGGCTCTGGTATCTCTAATGAAGAACTTAGGGGAGCCATCCATATGTTAACACAGTTAGTGGCTGCCCAGGCCCAGAGATCCCATGATGCCCCTGCATCCTCCAGCGGACAGGGAGATTCCTTTTAGCTCCAGAGTCCATCAATTCTTGCGGTTGGGCCCTCCAGAATTTTCAGGCACCGATCCAGAGGCTGATCCACAGGAATTCCTTGATGAGATATACAAGACCCTCAGGAGTGATGAAGGCTACAGATATAGAGGGGGTAGAGTTGGCCTCTTACAGGCCGAAGGGAGCGGCACGTTCATGGTTCGAAATGTGGGAGGATTCCCGTGAGGAAGGGAGCCCTCCGGCCGGATGGGATGAGTTCGTGGATGCATTTATGGACCACTTCTTACCTGCTGAGGCAATGGCAGCCCATGCCACTGAGTTCGAGGTTCTCAAGCAGGGCAGTATGAGTGTTTGGGAGTATCACATGGAGTTCGTAAGGTTGTCCAAGTATGCTCCTCATTTAGTGTCGACCATGGATGCCCGGGTTCGACGGTTTGTTCGGGGCCTTAGCCCTTTGGTGGTGAATGAGGCCGCCACAGCAGCTTTGCACTCAGACATGAACTATGGGAGGATTGTGGGGTTTGCTCGGGCCACAGAGGCCAGGAAATTGAAGATTCGTGCAGAAAGAGAAAGTAGCAACAGGGCCCGGTCAATGGGTCGTTCAGGGAGATCACTTCCAGGGAAGGGGTCATCAGGGCCATCCCAGTCATATGCTCGATCCTCCGCGAGTGCACCGCCATCCGTGCACAGTCATCAGCAGGGCAGTTACTCGAGACCTGGTTCAGACAGCAGGAGGTCTCGTCGGTCTGGTCATCCTGGGGTGAGATCCCAGCAGCAGGGGAGACCTACATGCCCCAAGTGTGGGAGATTTCATACAGAAACTTGCTACCTTGACCTTCCGGTGTGCTTCGGGTGCGGGGTGAGAGGTCACATTCAGCGGGACTGCCGTGCACCCCGTCAGGGTATAGGTAGGGGATCTGCTCAGTCATCCGGTTCTTCAGCTGCTACATCATCAGCGCGTACTCCAGCAGCAGCAGGGCGTGGTGCAGCTAGGGGTGGAGCTCGGGGTAGGGGTGGACCTAGCCGATTCTATGCATTGAGTGGCCGCCAAAATGCCGAGGCTTCTCCAGATGTTGTTACAGGTATCATGTCTGTTCAGACTATTGATTGCTATGCCTTTATTGATCCAGGGTCCTCCTTGTCTTATGTTACTCCATTCATTGCTTCAAGTTTTGGGATAGAACCCGAACAGCTTCATGAGCCGTTCTCTGAGCCGTTCTCTGTGTCGACTTAAATCGGCCTCACGAGTCTATAGGAATTGTGTTGTTACGGTGGGTGGTCGTGATACCACGGCCGATCTTATTGAGCTTGGGATGGTAGATTTTGATGTAATTATGGGGATGGATTGGCTCTATTCGTGCTTTGCCAAACTTGATTGTCGAACGAGAGTTATGAGGCTCGAGTTCCCTAACGAGCCAGTTATTGAATGGAGAGGAAATGGTGTAGTGCCAAGGGGTAGGTTTATTTCCTACCTTAAGGCTTCGAAGATGATTAAGAAAGGGTGTATCTATCACCTGGTTCGGGTAACGGACACCACCTCGGAGGTGCCTACCCTCGAGTCCGTGCCAATTGTGAATGAATTTCCTGAAGTGTTTCCAGATGAGCTTCCAGGCCTCCCGCCGGATAGGGAGATTGATTTCGGAATTGATGTATTGCCAGATACTCAGCCAATATCCATTCCACCTTATAGAATGGCGCCGGCAGAGTTAAGGGAGTTAAAGGAGCAGCTGAGGGATTTATTAGAAAAAGGGTTCATACGACCGAGTGTATCACCATGGGGTGCTCCAGTTCTCTTTGTCAGAAAGAAGGATGGGTCACTTCGAATGTGTATTGATTATCGGCGGCTTAACAAAGTCACCATTAAGAATAAATATCCATTGCCTCGAGTGGATGATCTATTTGACCAATTGCAGGGAGCGAGGTTCTTCTCAAAGATTGATTTACGGTCCGGGTACCACCAGTTGAAAATCAGGGAGCAGGATATTCCTAAAACCGCCTTCAGAACTCGTTATGGTCACTTTGAGTTTTTGGTTATGTCTTTTGGGCTAACCAATGCCCCAGCAGCTTTCATGGACCTTATGAATCGGGTTTTCAAGCCATTCCTAGATTCCTTTGTGATTGTATTCATTGACGATATTCTCATCTACTCTCGGAGCGGGGAAGATCATGCCGTTCACCTCAGAGCAGCATTGCAGACCCTTCTTCAGCATCAATTGTATGCCAAGTTCTCAAAATGTGAGTTTTGGTTGGAGTCCGTAGCTTTTCTAGGGCATGTTATTTCCAGTGAGGGAATTATGGTGGATCCTCAGAAGATTGCGGCAGTGAAAGATTGGCCTAGACCCACGACCCCGACAGAGATTCGCAGCTTTTTGGGTCTGGCAGGGTACTATCGGAGGTTTGTAGAGGGATTCTCAACCCTCGCCTCCCCATTGACTAAATTGACGCAGAAAGCAGTTAAGTTCCAGTGGTCCGAAGCATGTGAGAAAAGTTTCCAAGAATTGAAGTCAAGATTGACCTCGGCACCGGTATTGGCCTTGCCAGAAGGCACAGAGGGATTTGTAGTCTATTGTGATGCCTCCAGAGTCGGTTTGGGATGTGTATTGATGCAGCACGGAAAGGTTATAGCTTATGCTTCCAGGACAACTCAAGAACCATGAGAAGAATTATCCGACGCATGATTTGGAACTTGCAGCTGTTGTGTTTGCCTTGAAAATATGGCGACACTATCTTTATGGGGTTCATGTAGATGTGTTTTCGGACCACAAGAGCCTCCAGTATTTGTTCAAGCAGAAAGAGCTGAATCTGAGACAGCGGCGGTGGTTAGAATTACTCAAGGACTATGATATGGACATATTGTACCATCCAGGGAAGGCAAATGTGGTAGCCAACGCTCTTAGTCGAAAATCTATGGGTAGTTTGGCTCATTTGGGTGTGGATCGGAGACCCCTGGCTCGAGAGGTTTACCAATTAGCCAGTTTGGGGGTTCGTATCTCGGCGTCAGACGAGGGGGATATCTTGGTGCATAATGGAGCAGAATCATCATTGGTCGCGGAAATCAAGGAAAAACAATTCATGGATCCAGCATTGGTTCGGGTGAAGGAAGCAGTCATGAATGACAAGACCTCAGCATTTGTACTCAGCAGCGAAGATGGTGTATTGCGGTGTCAAGATAGGCTATGTGTTCCGGATGTGGACGAGCTTCGGGAAAGAGTGATGGCAGAGGCTCATACTTCCAGGTATTCTGTGCACCCTGGTTCAACGAAAATGTATCACGATCTCAAGGAGATTTATTGGTGGAACGGTATGAAAAGGGATGTGGCGGGCTTTGTAGCTAAATGTCCGAACTGTCAACAAGTGAAGGCCGAGCATCAACGGCCTGGTGGATTAACTCAGCTTATAGAAATACCAAGGTGGAAATGGGAGATGATCAATATGGATTTCGTGGTGGGGTTACCTCGCACTCGGCGTAAGTTTGACTCAATATGGGTGATAGTAGATCGACTCACCAAATCAGCTCACTTCCTGCCTGTCAAGTCCACTGATACTGCGGAGCAATATGCAAGATTGTACATCAAAGAGGTAGTAAGGCTTCATGGCACTCCACTTTCTATCATCTCGGATCGCGGGGCTCAGTTCACCGCTAACTTTTGGAAGAAGTTTCAGCAAGGTTTGGGAACTCAGGTGAATCTCAGCACAGCTTTCCATCCACAGACCGATGGACAGGCCGAGCGGACCATTCGGACGCTTGAAGATATGTTGCGGGCTTGTGTCTTAGATTTTAAAGGTAATTGGGATGAACACTTGCCACTGATAGAATTTGCTTACAATAACAGCTATCATGCTAGCATTCTAATGGCCCCGTTTGAGGCATTGTACGGGAGAAGATGTAGATCGCCAATCGGGTGGTTTGAAGTAGGTGAAGCGGAATTGCTAGGGCCAGATATGGTGTACGAAGCTATGGAAAAGGTCAAGGTTATTCAGGAGAGAATGAAAACAGCACAGAGTCATCAAAAGTCCTATGCGGACGTTCGTCGAAGGGATTTGGAGTTTCAAGTCGATGATTGGGTGTTCTTGAGGGTATCTCCTATGAAGGGAGTCATGCGATTCGGAAAGAAAGGAAAATTGAGTCCTAGGTATGTCGGGCCATATCGGATCGTTCAAAGGATTGGTCAAGTTGCTTATAGGCTAGAGTTGCCTCCTGAGATGTCATCAGTGCATCCGGTATTCCATGTGTCCATGTTGAAGAAAGTGATTGGAGATCCATCCACCATCATGCCAGTCGAAGCTATAGAGGTTAATGAAGATTTGTCATATGAAGAAGTTCCGGTTGCCATTCTTGATAGGCAAGTCCGTAAGTTGAGAAATAAGGAAGTTGCCTCTGTTAAAGTATTGTGGCGAAGTCAACAAGTTGAAGAGGCCACATGGGAAGCAGAAAAAGAGATGAAAGAAAAGTACCCCCAATTGTTTGATCAAGCCTAGAAGAAATTAGGTGACCCTCCTACTCCTAGTAGCTGTCATCTTGCCTAAGTTGTTTCCCTCTTAGTGTTAGTAAAGTCTCCTTCATTTTGTAATGAATTTAATGTGTTGTCACGTTTGGGTCATTTGAGCCTTTCTTGATAAATGAGAGCCTTATAAAGATTTACGTGTTTAATAAACAACTAATAGTAAGTGTAGATTGGTAATGGTTTGTTAAGTGTACATGGTGTGTTAAAATGGTTAAATAAGGTAAGAATTCATTGAAGTGACTAGTTTATGTGCAATTGTAACAATGTGATAGAATATGTGCATTCGTTGAGGTAAGAAGGTGTATACCGGTTGTGAATAGTGTTGTTGTTGTATATTGTTGTTTGGTGATGTGTTTCGGGGGCCCTCTGACAGGTGGATATGTCCATAATACAAAGGAAACTCTGGCGAAATTTTTCTAAGATATAAGAGTTAGTCAAAATTTTGATAGCTTGCATATCATGTCTTTCAAAACTCATTTATTTCAAAATCCTCATTCGAGGACGAATGATCTTAAGGGGGGAGGATGTAAGGCCCCGTAAAATTTTTGTGCATAAAACCTAGTAGTTGTGGTGTCATGGTCCGAATAATGGTGATTTTGATGTTTAGGATGGTGTTTTTGTGATTGGAACAAGTCCGTATCATGTTTTGGACTATGTTGGTGGTTTTCGTTGGGGTCCCGGGGGTCTCGGGATGAATCCGGGGGTCCAAACGGACCATTCTTGGCCAAAGAAAAGAGCTGGTTTGTTGTCATAAGTGCAGCAGAAATTTACTCTCTCCGATCGCACTAGTGAGCATGCGATCGCGTAGTGTAATGGTGAGGGGGGAGAATTTTACCCTTCGCGATCGCAGAGCAAGGGACGCGATCGCATAAGGTCAAGAGCAGAAGCAACGCGATCGCAGGGGGCACGGACGCGATCGCGTAGAGTAATCAGTTGCCCATCGCGATCGCATGAGGGTCTACGCGATCGCGTAGAAGGAAAAATGCAGTCAGGGATTTTTGTGATATGCGATTGCAGGAGAAGAGACGCGATCGTGTGAGTCCGGATTTTTGAACATCGCTATCGCGTGAGGCGCGTCGCGATCGCGTAAGGTCAACTGCTCTGGCAGTGAATTAAATCACAGAACAGAAGGCTCACGGGTTCATTAACCCAAAACACAATTTTGAGCCCTAGAGAGAAGAAAACTCGAGGAAATCATTGAGAAATCATCGGGTATTCGTCGGAGGTAAGATTCTTGACTCAAAAACATCATTTTATGGAAGAATTAACATCAATCTTCATGAATTTGGGTAGAATTTTGAAGAAATATGGCCTAGATATTGAAAACGGGATTTTTAGTTTTGGGAGGCCATTTGAACTCCAATTTTGATAAATTTTATATGCACGAACTCGTGGCGAGATGAGGATCACGTTGGTACTAATTTCGGAATTTTCCGAGCAGTGGGCCCGGGGTCGGGTTTTACCAACTTAGTGTATTTATGCGAATTTCATGTAAATTGAAATGGGTTATAATTATTTGACCCGTATTTGATATAATTATTGTGGTTTGACTAGATTCTACGCACGAGGGAGCTAAATTCAAAGGAAAAGGCATCGCGGACGAGTCTACGGCCGGCTAGAGGTGAGTAGTTTGTGTATATGGTAGCCTGAGGGTTCGAAACCCTAGCTTAGCACATTGTGACGCTAGTAGGGCATGGCTCGCATACCGTGGCAGGTGCGGGATTGATTGTGACTAGGGATTGAGACTTGGTCCATCCCGAAAAGGAATAATATGTTATTAGTGTTGGAAATACACTCTATTTGATATATTTGTGGGCTGTAAGCCTTGTTTGGGGCCTTGTGCCGACCTGTAGTGTCCTTAGAGGACAATATTTATGTGATAGCTATATTTGCTTAATCACTGATCTCAGTCCTTGAAATTTAAATCACATTATTGATATGCTAAGTCACCGGCTTTTGCAAATTTAATAAAGTTAAAGTATTTTTCATAAATTATGAATTGAAAACAGGAATTAAGAAAAAATGAACTATTTTGTGACTTATTTGCTTATTGTGGACTGAGCATGGATCGGGTTGCACGCCGTAGTGGTTGATATGAGGATCAGGCTACACGCCGCAGCAGTATTGTGCTTGGGCTGTAGGAGCCCCTCCAGAGTCTGTACACACCCCCAGTGAGCGCCGTCAACGTCAAAATTGGATTGGGCTACACGCCGTAGCGGTTATGTGCATTGCATTGCATCTTTATTTGTTGAATTACTCTGTGGTAGGTGTATTGTATTGTTGATGCTAGTTCGTAGGAGATTCAAACTGTAGTTTAGCTTCATTATGTGGTATTCTGTGGATTTCTTACTTTCAGCTACTTTTATATATTTATTACTCAGTGAGTACATAGTACTCACCCCTACTCCCTGCACCTTTTGTGTGCAGACTCAGGTACTCAGGAGCAGTAGACATGCAATTCCAGCGTTTGCAGTGTCATATCGAGTTGCTGAGGTAGCTGCCTACGTTCGCAGAACCTAGCTTCTCCTCTCCTTTCCAGTTGTTATTTGTATTTTGTATTCAGACTTGAGTATTTCTATACAGTACTCTCTATTCCCGTTGGGTTTTGTTAGAGGCTCTAGACTTGTGACTCCGGATCTTTGGGAGTGTCAGTATTTTATTATTATTATTATTATTGGAGTTTTTAAACTCATATATTCTTCGCGGCGAGCTTGCTCGCCGCGGTTCGGGTCCCTTGGTAATGATTTAAGTTTCAAAAATGTAGAGAAATAATTTTTCCGAAAAAGTGTCAAATGTGCGGTCAAGAATGCGACCGCAAACCTGACATGCGGACCGCATTCTGACCGCAAATCGTTCCAAAGAGTTGCCCAAATCCGTGTCAAATGTGCGGTCGATATGCGATCGCATGTCAATCTGCGGTGCACTTTTGCGACCGCAGAATCAACATGCGGTCCGCATAGTGACCGCATGTCTTAACAGAACCTGCGTAATTTTTTGAGCCATTCTGCGGTCACTATGCGGACCGCATGTTGATTCTCCGGTCGCATAGTGACCGCATATTTGACCCCGGCCCAGATTTTTGTAACATTTTGACCCGATTTCTTCTTTAATATAACACCTTTCTTCTTCATTTTTATCATATCATCTCACCAAAATTAGAGAGAGAAGAGAGGGTTTTTAGAGAGAGAAGTTCTTCATCTTCAAAGATTGTTCCAACTACTTAATTCCAAGGGATTCTAGGGCAAGGATTCAACTTCCCCAATATTTTCAAGGTAAAAACCCTAACTATTTTCTTTGATTTTCAGTTTTAATTGGGTAAAGAAAGGTTTGCATATAATAGCTTTTGAAAATAGAATTTTTACACTCATGCATGATTATTGAACTTGATTTCTAGTAAAAAAGAAATAATTTTCCGAAAAAGTGTCAAATGTGCGGTCAAGAATGCGACCGCAAACCTGACATGCGGACCGCATTCTGACCGCAAACCTGACATGTGAAAATATTGTAACATGGTTGTGATATTGAATTGAGAAGAAATTGAGAACATGAACCAATGTGTAAGTTGCTTATTTGAACTTGTTGAAATTGTGTGTAGTACCTTATCTGCTGTTTGAAATTGTTGTGTTTTCAACTGTAAGGCGGGGTCGTGTCGCGCGCCGCGACGTGGTGAAATAAGGTGTGGGTTGGGGTGATAAGGGTGGCCAAGGTAATAAGGGTGGTCAGGGGCAATAAGGGTGGAAAGCGATCGAAATCGCTATTGAAAATTGATACAAAAATCAATGATGTGAAATTGTGAAAGGAGACAGCAGGAGAGTTTGCAACCTGGGGGGCACCGATTGCCCCTTTGTTTGACTACTTGTGCTTTACGTGATTGATTGGTTATTGTTAAATTGGTTGATCGTAGAAAGTGCTTTGTGTGAGAATTATTTGAAATGAGGAAAATGTGGAAACATGGTTGGTTGGCTTAATTAATTGTTGATGTAATTTAATGGCTTGAGTTTACTTGGGACAAAGTTTGTCCATACATACCAGTACAATTCTAGTGTACTGACGTCCCTTTTGCTAGGGGCGCTACATTCGTGTTATGATTGTAGGTGGATCTGTAGCAGGTACTTCAGTTCATCGGTAGTAGCACTCCTTCATCTTCCACTGCCCGTTTTGGTGAGCCCCTTTCTTCCTCGGGGCCTTGTGTGGTTCATGCCACTCGGTTTAGATTTCATTTTGGTTTTGTAAGGTATAGTCGGAGCCTTGTTACCGGCAAGTATTGTATTTCCCTTTTTGTATCCTAGAGGCTCTGTAGAAATGTAAACTGTGGGACTCCAGTATTATGTAGGTATTATGTTATGTCGGGCGTTGTAAAAATTACAAACTAGTTAATGAATCACTCGTATGGTTTTATTTGTTTAATGTGAAATCAATTATGATTAGTAATATATGTGGTTAATGAGAAACAGTCAACACAGGGGTAACGCGTGGGAATGAAAGGCACCCAGGTCCGCTTGACTGGGGCAACCCGGTCAGGCGCCGGTCATGTTCCTCGATTTGGGGCGTGACACTTGTGACTCCGGATCTTTGGGACTGTCAGTGTTTTATTCATTATTATTAATATTGGAGTTCTTAAACTCATATATTCTTCTTGGGTTGTCCATTTGGGACTGGTATTCGATGTAATCAGAAATTGTTGGTCTGGCTGGCCTAGCTTGATTGTTGGGCGCCATCACGACCGGATTTGGGTCGTGACAAGTTGGTATCAGAGCTCTAGGTTATTAGGACTCGCGAGTCATGAGCCGGTTTAGTAGGCTTTCGCGGATCGGTACGTAGACGTCCGTATCTATCCTCGGAGGGCTACATAAACTTTAGGAAAAACCTCATTTTCTTGGATTCATATCGTGTGATTTGTGTTATCATGAAATTAAATATTCCATATTCTATTCTCTCGCAGATGGCGAGAACACGAGCTAACCGGACGTGGCGGACGAC
Organism: Nicotiana noctiflora; assembly: GCA_032618575.1. Classification (NCBI taxonomy): domain Eukaryota; kingdom Viridiplantae; phylum Streptophyta; class Magnoliopsida; order Solanales; family Solanaceae; genus Nicotiana; species Nicotiana noctiflora. The sequence goes on along the minus strand of JASVEL010011723.1, from coordinate 211,505 downwards.
CACCATTGGCACCCGCAGGCCGTGGTCGTGGTAGGTAGGGCAGCGAGCCGCACACGACTCGACCCACCAACCGACCGTACTCGGGTCGGATCCACGCACCAGTGGCCTGTGCTCAAGACCGCATTCCAGCAGGCAAACGCTCCGACAACTCGTGTTCGAGGCACCGCAGCGCCCATCGTGACACCGGGTCTTCGTGAGGCCTTGCTCCGGATCTTATCGTGTGCACAAGCTTGGCTCGGTAGTTGGCAGCCTACTACGCAGCATCTTCTTCATAGGCAGGGAGAGGGTCAGACCCCGTGGCTCACACACCCGAGCCGGCTCGACCGCTTGCGCCCGTTGCACCGGTCCTCGCTTATATGGTTCCGGCTATGCCCGACGACGAGCAGACGTCGTTTGGAGAGATTGAGAGGCTACGCCCTCCAACATTCGGTGGTAGCCGAGGGCGAGGATGCTCGTGTTTTCTTCACGGATGTCGGCCGCATGCTGCGCACCGCGGGTATTCTAGAGTCCGGTGGTGTTTCATTCACCACTTTTTAGTTCGCAGGTGCAGCATTTCGATGGTGGGAGGATTTCGAGAGGCGCAGGTCCGTCGGGCAGTCGCCCTCACTTGGCGACAGCTCTCCACCGTATTTCTGGAGCAAGTACGTGCCTCGGCCTCGCGAGTGAGGAGCCGCGACGTCGGCCCGAGTGGTTGAAGCAGGGAGATATGACGGTTAATCGAGTACGAGATGAGATTCACACGGTTGGCCCGTCATGCCATGTGGATGGTTCCCACTGACAAAGAGAGGATTCGGAGATTTATTGATGGCCTTATTTATCCCATCCGCATATTGATGACCAGGGAGAGAGTTTCGGCAGCTTACCTTTGAGGAGGTGGTTGATGTTGCCCGTCATATTGAGAGAGATCGCCTGCAGAGAGTGGGAGGAGAGAGAGGCTAAGAGGCCTCGTGGTACTCGCAGTACAGTGGTGCTTTGTCTAGGGGCCAATCTCAGCATAGCAGAGGTCGCTTTTCCAGGTCTCATCAGTCTGTCGAGCAGAGTCCAGCTGGGGTTTCATCGCATCGTGGTCGTCAGAGCCATCAGGGTTATCAGGGTCAGCAGAGCCGTCAGCAGAGTCAGCCTGCACTGAGTGCTCTTCCAGCTCAGAGCTCTGCTCCTGTTTCCTCAGCACAGGGTTCATCTGTAGCGAGGGGTCCTCAGCAACCCCTTCTTCCATCTTCAGGCCGTTGTTTTGAGTGCGGTGATTTGGGCCATATCAGAAGAGAGTGTCCTCAATGGCTTTGTAAGCGGTCTCAGCAGAGGGATCAGCCCTCGTCTTCTACTCCTATTTCTTCGGCGCCAACACAGTCGGCTAGGACTGGTGTCTAGGTATCCAGAGGTCGCCCTAGGGGTAAAGATCGTACTGGTGGAGGCCAGGCTCGTTTCTATGCTCTTCCGGATAGGAAGGATGCTAGTGCTTCAGATGCGGTCATTTCAGGTATTATCTCAGTCTGCCACAGGGACGCTTCTGTCTTATTTGATCCCGGATCCACCTATTCTTATGTCTCTACTTATTTTGCACATCATTTGGGTATGACCCGTGGTATTCTTGCTTTGCCCGTACATGTGTCTACCCCAGTGGGGGATACTGTTGTTGTGGATCAAGTATATCGATCCTGTATTATTACTATTGGGGGTCTGGAGACCCGAGTTGATTTATTACTACTGGGCATGGTAGATTTCGATGTGATTCTAGGCATGGATTGGCTATCTCCTTACCATGCGATTCTCGATTGTCATGCCAAGACGGTCACACTAGCTATTCTAGGTAATCTGAGGATCGAGTGGCGTGGCTTGACTGATTATGTGTCCGACAGGGTGATTTCTTATATAAAGGCCCAACGAATGATTGGCAATGGTTGTTTATCTTATTTGGCCTTCATTAGAAATGTTGAGGCCGAGACACCCAGTCTTGATTCGGTCCCCATTGTGAGGGAGTTTCCGAATGTATTTCCAGCAGACCTGCCGGGCATGCCGCCTGACAGAGATATTGACTTTGGTATTGACTTGGTGCAGGGCACTCAGCCCATTTCTATTCCTCCCTATCGCATGGCACCAGCAGAGTTAAAAGAATTGAAAGAACAGCTTCAGGAACTCTTAGATAAGGGTTTCATTCGTCCGAGTGTGTCACCTTGGGGTGCACCGATGTTGTTCGTGAAGAAGAAAGATGGCACAATGAGAATGTGCATTGATTACAGGCAGCTGAACAAGGTAACAGTGAAGAATAAGTACCCATTACCTCGTATTGAGGACCTATTTGATCAGCTCCAGGGAGCTAGTATATTTTCTAAGGTTGATCTTCGATCGGGCTATCATCAGTTGAAGATCAGGGACTCGGATATTATGAAGACAGCGTTGAGGACGCGATATGGGCACTACGAGTTCCTGGTGATGTCTTTCGGGCTGACTAATGCCCCAGCTACATTTATGCACTTGATAAATAGTGTATTTCGGCCGTACCTTGATTCTTATGTGATTGTGTATATTGATGATATTCTTGTCTATTCACGCAGCCAGGAGGAGCATGCACAGCACTTGAGGGTGGTATTGCAGAGGTTGAGAGAAGAGAAGCTCTATGCGAAATTCACTAAGTGTGAGTTCTGGCTTGATACTGTGGGTTTTCTGGGACATGTAGTGTCCAGTGATGGTATTCGGGTTGATCCACAGAAGGTCGAGGCAGTGCAAAATTGGCCCAGACCTTCCTCAGCTACAGAGATTCGGAGTTTTCTCGGCTTGGCAGGCTATTATCGCCGGTTTGTTCAGGGTTTCTCATCTATTGCTTCACCGTTGACCAAGTTGACACAGAAGAATGCTCCATTTGTGTGGTCTGATGAATGTGAGGAGAGTTTCCAGAAGCTCAAGGAGGCTTTGTCCACATCTCCAGTACTTGTGTTACCATCAGCCTCAGGGTCATATACGGTGTATTGTGATGCTTCTAGAGTTGGACTCGGTTGCGTGTTGATGCAGGAGGGTAGAGTTATTGCATATGCTTCTCGTCAGCTAAAGCCCCACGAGAAGAACTACACTGTTCATGATTTGGAGTTAGCTGCTGTTGTTCATGCCTTGAAGATTTGGAGGCATTACCTATATGGTGTATCATGTGATGTATATACAGACCACCGCAGCCTTCAGCATTTGTTTAAGCAGAAAGATCTATATTTGAGGTAGCGAAGATGGCTTGAGTTGCTTAAAGACTATGATATTACTATCTTGTATCATCCCGGGAAAGCCAATGTAGTGGTTGATGCATTGAGCCGGAAGGCTATTAGTATGGGCAGTTTGGCGTATATTCCAGTTGGGGAGAGACCCCTAGCAGTTGATGTTCAGGCGTTAGCTAATCGGATGGTGAGGCTGGATATTTCTGAGCCCAGTCGGGTGATGGCTTGTGTAGTAGCTCGTTCTTCTTTATATGATCGTATTCGAGAGCGCCGGTATGATGATCCACACTTACTTGTCCTTAAGGACAGAGTTCAGCATGATGATGCCAGAGATGTCACTATTGATAGTGATGGTGTATTGCGGATGCAGGGCCGGATATGTGTGCCCAATGTTGATGGCCTTCGTGAGTTGATATTGGAGGAAGCCCACCGCTCGTTGTATTCTATTCATCCAGGAGCCGCGAAGATGTATCAAGATTTGAAGCAGCATTACTGGTGGAGAAGGATGAAGAAAGATATTGTAAGCCATGTGGCTTGGTGTCTAAACTGTCAGCAGGTCAAGTACGAGCATCAGAGACCTGGTGGTGTATTTCAGCGTATTGATATTCCCGAGTGGAAGTGGGAAAGGATAACTATGGACTTTGTCAGTGGACTCCCTCGGACAGCGAGGAAGTTTGATTCAGTTTGGGTGGTGGTGGATAGGTTGACCAAGTCAGCTCACTTCATCCCAGTGTGTACTACTTATTCCTCAGAGCGGTTGGCAGAGATATTCATCCGTGAGATAGTGAGATTGCATGGAGTTCCCATTTCTATTATATCGGACAGAGGTACCCAGTTCACTTCTCAGTTCTGGAGGACATTTCAACGAGAGTTGGGTTCACAAGTAGAGTTGAGCATAGCATTTTATCCACAGACGGATGGGCAGTCTGAGCGTACTATTCAGATATGAGAGGACATGTTGCGTGCTTGTGTCATTGATTTCGGTGGTTCGTGGGCTGATTATTTGCCTTTGGCGGAGTTTGCTTATAATAATAGCTATTAGTCCAGCATTCAGATGGCACCGTATGAAGCTTTATATGGGAGACGGTGTAGGTCTCCAGAGTCGGTTGGTTCGAGCCCGGCGAGGCTAGGTTGTTAGGGACAGAGTTAGTCCAAGATGCCTTAGACAAGGTAAAGGTGATTCAGGAAAGACTTCGCACAGCTCAGTCTCGTCAGAAGAGTTATGCGGACCGGAAGGTCCGAGATGTGTCTTATTCAGTAGGTGAGAAGGTGTTGCTGAACGTTTCGCCTATGAAGGGTGTTATGAGGTTTGGAAAGAAAGGAAAGTTGAGCCCAAGGTTCATTGGACCTTTTGAGGTGCTTAGGAAAGTTGGGGAGGTGGCCTATATGCTTGCTTTGCCACCCGGTTTGTCGTGAGTTCACCCGGTGTTCCATGTATCCATGCTCCAGAAGCATGTCGGAGACCCGTCTCATGTGTTAGACTTCAGCACGATACAGCTAGATGAAGACTTGACTTATGATGTAGAGCCAGCAGCCATTTTGGGTCGACAGGTCCGTAAGCTGAGATCCAAGGACATAGCTTCAGTGAAAGTGCAGTGGAGAGGTCGTCCCATGGAGGAAGCAACTTGGGAGACCGAGCAGGAGATGCGAAGCAGATATCCACACTTTTTTGATACTCCGTGTATGTTTCTTAACCCGCTCGCGGACGAGCGTTTGTTTAAGTTGGGGAGAATGTAACGACCCGGCCCGTCGTTATGGGACTTACCACCCCGTTACCTTTCATTTACATATCTTATGCTTTTAAATCAGTATTAGAATATATCGGGTGAGTTAGGAGTGATTCGGGTTGAAAATGAAGCAAATAGCATGTTTGAAGAAAGCTTGAATATGGGAAGTCAACCTAGAGTTGACTATTGAGTTAGAGTGCTCGGAACCGGATTCCGATGATTCGACTAGTTCCGGGGGATCATTTATGACTTAGGAGAACAATCGGAATTGAATTCGGAGGTCCGGTGTAGTTTTAGGCTTGAATTGGCGAATGTTGAATTTTGGCGAAAATCGGATGTTAGGTGATATTTTGATGCGGGGGTCGGAATGGAATTCCGACAATTTCTGTAGCTTCGTTATGTGATTTTGGATATGTCTGCATATTTTCAGGTCATTCGGACATCGTTTGATCGGGTTTTGGATTAAATGTTAGTTTTAAAAGTTTTGAAGAAACTTAGGCTTGAATTCGTGTGTAAATGGTGATTTTGATGTTTAGGATGGTGTTTTTGTGATTGGAACAAGTCTGTATCATGTTTTGGAGTATGTTGGTGGTTTTCGTTGGGGTCCCGGGGTCTCGGGATGAATCCGGGGATCCAGACGGACCATTCTTGGCCAAAGAAAAGAGCCGGTTTGCTGTCATAAGTGCAGCAGAAATTTACACTCTACGATCGCACTAGTGAGCATGCGATCGCGTAGAGTAATGGTGAGGGGGGAGAATTTTACCCTTCGCGATCGCAGCGCGATCGCGTAGAGTAATCAGTTGCCCATCACGATCGCATGAGGGTCTACGCGATCGCGTAGAAGGAAAAATGCAGTCAGGGATTTTTGTTATACGCGATCGGAGGAGAAGAGACGCGATCGCATGAGTCCGGATTTTTGAACATCGTGATCGCGTGAGGTGCGTCGCGATCGCGTAAGGTCAACTGCTCTTGGCAGTGAATTAAATCACAGAACAGAAGGCTCACGGGTTCATTAACCCAAAACACAATTTTGAGCCCTAGAGAGAAGAAAACTCGAGGAAATCATTGAGAAATCATCGGGTATTCGTCGGAGGTAAGATTCTTGACTCAAAAATATCATTTTATGGAAGAATTAACATCAATCTTCATGAATTTGGGTAGAATTTTGAAGAAATGTGGCCTAGATATTGAAAACGGGATTTTTAGTTTTGGGAGGCTATTTGAACTCCGATTTTGATAAATTTTATATGCACGGACTCGTGGCGACTTGAGGGTCGCGTTGGTACTAATTTTGGAATTTTCCGAGCAGTGGGCCCGGGGTCGGGTTTTACCAACTTAGTGTATTTATGCGAATTTCATGTAAATTGAAATGGGTTATGATTCTTTGACCCGTATTTGATATAATTATTGTGGTTTGACTAGATTCTACGCACGAGGGAGCTAAATTCAAAGGAAAAGGCATCGCGGACGAGTCTCCGGCCGGCTAGAGGTGAGTAGTTTGTGTATATGGTAGCCTGAGGGTTCGAAACCCCGGCTTAGCACATTGTGATGCTAGTAGGGCGTGGTTCGCACACCATGGCAGGTGCGGGATTGATTGTGACTAGGGATTGAGACTTGGTCCATCCCGGAAAGGAATAATATGTTATTAATGTTGGAAATACACTGTATTTGATATATTTGTTGGCTGTAAGCCTTGTTTAGGGCCTTGTGTCGACCTGTAGTGTCCTTAGAGGACAATATTTATGTGATAGCTATATTTGCTTAATCACTAATCTCAGTCCTGGAAATTTAAATCACCTTTTGAAATGCTAAGTCACCGGCTTTTGCAAATTTAATAAAGTTAAAGTATTTTTCATAAATTATGAACCGGAAACTGGAATTAAGAAAAAATGAATTGTTTTGTGACTTATTTGTTTATTGTGGACTGAGCATGGATCGGGCTGCACGCCGCAGTGGTTGATATGAGGATCGGGCTGCACGCCGCAACAGTATTGCGCTTGGGCTGTAGGAGCCCCTCCGGAGTCTGTACACACCCCCAGTGAGCGCCGTCGACGTTAAAATTGGATCGGGCTACACGCCGTAGCGGTTATGTGCATTGCATTGCATCTTTATTTGTTGAATTACTCTGTGGTAGCTGTATTGTATTGTTGATGATAGTTCGTAGGAGATTTGAACTGTAGTTTAGCTTCATTATGTGGTATTCTGTGGATTTCTTACTTTCAACTACTTTTATATATTTATTACTCACTGAGTACGTAGTACTCACCCCTACTCCCTGCACCTTTTGTGTGCAGACTCAGGTACTCAGGAGCAATAGACAAGCAATTCCAGCGTTTACAGTGTCATATCGAGTTGCTGAGGTAGCTGCCTACGTTCGCAGAACCTAGCTTCTCCTCTCCTTTCCAGTTGTTATTTGTATTTTGTATTCAGACTTGAGTATTTTTATACAGTACTCTCTATTCCTATTGTGTTTTGTTAGAGGCTCTAGACTTGTGACTCCGGATCTTTGGGAGTGTCAGTGTTTTATTCATTATTATTAATATTGGAGTTCTTAAACTCATATATTCTTCTTGGGTTGTCCATTTGGGACTGGTATTCGATGTAATCAGAAATTGTTGGTCTGGCTGGCCTAGCTTGATTGTTGGGCGCCATCACGACCGGATTTGGGTCGTGACAGAAATTAACTAGACCTATTAACACTGATTTACATTTGAATACTAATGTTTAGTCTTTCATATTAACTAAGTCTGATCTACATGTGATTTATCAGTCGAGGCACTACCTATTAAGATGCAGAGTTACCTTCTTGTTTTTGTTTAACTAGAAACATCAATCTAAATCTTCAACCAAAACACATTCGAATTACAATATGAATTTCATTCATACTTGAATTTCTATTTTTTACACCATACCACTAAGTTTTAACGCAAGTTTTACAACTAAACCAGTTTATACTAAGCCATTAATGTGATAACTAATTCGTACTTTTCAAATTAATAGCTACTGATTCATAATTCAATTAACAAAATATCTAGATTTCAATTCTTGTGAATCCTTTTCAATAAGGCCTAAAGGGGACTATTTATAGAGTAAAATGGGAGGGAAATTTGAATTACATATTCAGATATTCCACCCCTATTCTTTTAAATTATTTTCATTTTAGTCTAGATGAGTTAAAGAAGAATACACTTGAACCCTTGCTGGAAAGTTCTAGGATATTTTCTATTATTCTATTTAGGCGTAAATGCCTTTATTACCCTCACTTGCTAGTGTTTTCTACCTATTTACCATTTAGTTATACCTAGAATGCCCTTTATTGTTCGGCTAACTACATCAAAACCAAGTCTATTTGTCTTTTATACCCTTAATCTTTCTAGTTATTTTAAAAATACCATTTACTCATTCCCCTTTTACTCCTGTATTTTGTGTTTATTTACCAGACCAGCCTTGAGCAGTCAAAAATCATAACAGTATTAAACAAATAACCCTAATACTTAGACTTCATATTATAGCAAATTTAGAGCTAAGTAACCCCTTTTCAGAAATAACCACTTTGCAAACATAGCCACAAATAGCCTTTTAATTAATCAGAAATCCATGCAAGTCAAAAGTCAAAAATGTATTGCAATGATAGCAATTTTACAAACATAGCCCTAATACATCTAGTTACTCAAAAATTCAGAAGAGTCAAGAGTTAATTTTTATTGCAATAATAGCCAGTATTAAACAATCTTGCAGATATAACCCTAATGCGACTAAACACTCGATTAATAGGACTAAGAGGAACAATTTGATAATGGTTGAATCCAATTTATCAGAACAATTACTCAAAAATTAAATCTATCAAGCAAGAACATTAAGCGACTACAAAGCATGTGATTTAACAAGTGACTTAAATCAGAAAAGGAGAGCATACAGTCGATTTCAAGTACAAACAAAAAACATTTGAGCATGAAACAGGTTCAGGCTAACAAATAATGAATATAAAAGAATAACACGTAGCAAAGTAGAGAAAAATAGGGTTTGGGGCTACTTAGCTTTCTGTTGGTTTTCTTTTTCTTTCTTTCTTCCTTTTCCTTCTTTTCTTAATTTTTTCTTTCTTTTCTTCATTTTTTCTTTCTGCTTCTTGATTTTCTGGTTGTTCGGAGGCCTTGAGCCTTTCTTGACTGTTAGTCTTCCAAACAGACTCTTGGAGTCTTATTTGTTGTGAAAGATTCATTTATGAAGGCTGGGGTTCGATTGGATAGTTTTTGGTTTAGGGGTATCCGCCGGAGTAGGGTTCCGGCGGGATATTTTTTGATATTCGAAGGGCTGGGCTCATATTCCAAGGAAGGTGGTTGGATAGGGTGAAAGAGGGGCTCAGGGTGGTTCTATGGTGTTTCTGGTGGAGGCTGGTTCAAAGAGTGGTGGTCGCCGGCTAGGGTTCCGGCGACTTGTTTTACAAGATTCGAGAGAAAGGAGAGGGTTTTGGACAGAACTGAGATAATGGGGTGAAAGAGGAGGAGGGGAAGGGTTCAGGGGTATGAAAACTGTCGGAGAAGATGACCAAAAATGAACCACCGGTAGGGTTCCGGTGGCCTAGGTGGAGAGGAAGGAGAAGGGTATGGCGGCTAGGGTTTTGAAGTTATAAGGGTAAGGATGTATTATGGTTAAAATGTAACGGAGGGTGTATAAATATAGCAGACCTGTAATGATGGTCTCTCAGCCATTGGATCAGATCAAACGAATGGCCAGGATTAACTGCCCATTAAACGATGTCGTATGATTTAAATGAGGCATTCCTCTCACCCGTTAGATCATTTAGATTGATGGTTGTGATTGATTCATCTTAACGACGTCATTTAGTTTAAGTGAGGCCTTCCTTTCATCCATTGGATGATTTAGATGAGCGGTTATGATCAAGTCAACTTTACGACGTCATTTTAATTATTAGACAACCGTTTGTTTTAGTCCGTTTGATTCAGCTTTTCAACGGTCCAGATCTATTTAGTTGAAGCTTTGGTTTGTGTATAGGCAGGCTGGTGTTTTCCTTTGGGCCTAGTCCATGTAATGTGTTAATTGGGCTGGTGAATTTAGTAATTTGGCCCAAATACTTTGTATTTTGCATTATTCTTTATATTATACCTTATTTTGTATTTTCATATTGTAATTTATTTATTATTTTCTTGTATTGTATATATTTTGTTTTTTTTTGTATTTTATTACCAATGTATTTATTATCTCTTGTAAATCTTTCTTGAATTAAGAGTAATTTTTTGATATTTTTGGTATTTTCTAATTAATTCAAACTGTATTTTTTGTCTAAATTTTCTTTGCTTTATTTTCAGCAAATAAAAATAAACACTGGTACTTCTACATAGTGATAAACAAGTTTCACACAAAAATTATTTTTATATATTTATTTTGGACTTATTTGTTTGGGGCAAAAATAACGTGCTCACACTTTCTTGTTAGATCGACTGCTGATATCTGAGTTTGTTTGATGGCACATGGGAATTTTAGAATATCTTTCGTGGAATGATTGGATACTTGAGGTCTGATATGTATTCATACGGTGGAATTTGGGATCAGGTATGGTGATTTGTATGCTATATGGAGTTGGAGACTGGAAGTTCTCATGTACAACTATGTAGTGGTTGTGGATCGTGCGTATCAGCACCGTTTAGAGGCTATTAGTTTGGAGGCTCGACTGGATCTTTCATTGCTTGGTACATTAGATTTTGGATATGATGTTGGGGTGTAGACTAGTTGTCTTAGTGTTGGGTTATTCTAGACTATTGCGCTATGGGCTATGCCGAAAAATGCCACGGGTTGAGTGGCGAGATGCGTCAGATTATGTTCTAGTAGAGTGGTTTATATTTCAAACACCCAGCGGATAGCTGCGAATGATTGTTTTTATTAATTGGGCCTTCGTGATGGATGTCAGTGCAGAGGTTTCTACCATTGGTTCCATTCCAGTGTTAAGGGACTTTTTAGATACATTTTTTGTTGTCGGGCATGTCGCCGAGCGAGGTTGTGGATTTAGATATTGATTTGGTGTCGGGCACTGTGAGCACGTGATTTTTTCCCTATATGAGAATTATTCCCAAAAATTCAAAAAATAAAATATTTTAGTGTTATGTGTGACATTTTCGTGTTTTTATTTGTTATTTTTCGTGTTGTTTGCATTTCTCTGTGCATGTTTATTTGTTAAATTAATATAAAATACAAAAACTACGATGACCCGGCCCGTCATCATGTGAGTTATTACCTCGTTACCCCCGTTATATGCTTGTTGATGTTGTAATATGCTGGTTGGGTAAGTTTGAGTCAATCCGGGTTGAGTTTGATTGAAATTGAGACAGAAAGTCTCTTAGAAGAAGGAATAGTTGGAAAAAGTCAACTGGACGTTGACTTGTGAGTTAGAGAGCTCGGAATCGAATTCTGATGATTCAGTCAGCTCCGGGAGGTCATTTATAAGCTAGAAGAGCGATCGGAAGTGAATTTGGAGGTCCGGTGTAGTTTTAGGCTTGAATTGGCTAAAGTTGAGTTTTGGCGATATCCGATCGATAGGCGAGATTTTGATCTGGGAGTCGAAATGGAATTCCGTCAGTTGCAGTAGCTCTGTTAGTTGATTTTGGATGTGTCTGCAAAATTTCAGGTCATTCGGAGGTCGTTAGGTCGGGTTTTTGGTCGAATGTCGGTTTCGGAAGTTTGAATGAAAACCTAGGCTTGGATTTGCTTGGATTCGATGTTTTCCGTGTTTGAGGGCGTGTTTTTATGATTGGAACAAGTTTGAAACGTGTTATGGAGTATGTTGGTGGTTTTCGTTGGGGTCCCGGGGGCCTCGGGTTGATTTCGGGGGTCCAAACGGACCATTTCTTGTATTTTTGAACTCCTGTTGGCTGCTGGTTTTGTTGCAGACGGATGCTCTATGCGATCGCATAGAGTAGATGTGATCGCATAGAAGGATGGAAATGAGCCCCAGAGTTGTTCTATGCGATCGCGTAATAGGGGATGCGATCGCATAGGTGTGGAACCTGGCACTCTGCGATCGCAGGGTCACTTGTGCGAACGCATAGGGTAAAATGATCCGGGGTGCCTAAGAAGCTAGTGTTCTATGCGATCGCGTGGTCGGTTTGCGATCGCATAGTAGTAATTTGGAGCCTGGGTGAGATGTTCTACGCGATCGCAGAGAGGAAGTGCGATGGCTTAGCCTTAATTAATTCGAGCTATCATTTGTTCTATGCGATCGCAATGATGGGATGCGATCGCATAGTGTAAACGTCTGGGCAGATTCTTTAATTACAGAAACATTTCACATACGGTTTCATTTGCAAAACCCTCCATTGTTTAAGCCTGGAGAGTGGAAGTGAAGGGAAATAGCTGAGAAATCGTCGGGATATTGTCGGAGGTAAGTTTTATGGTTCATTTACGCGTTTTTATCTTGAAATCCCCCTTTATTTCACTGAAATTGGATCAAATTGTGGGGAAATTTAGCCTAGGCTAGAGCTTAGGTAAAATACCGATTTGAGCGGGTAAATGGAGTCTGAATTTGGTAAATTTTATATGCCTAGACTCGTATTAAGACGACGGTTCCGAATATGTAACTTTTTTAATTTTTCGAGAAGCGCACCAAAAGTCGGGTTTTGAGAACTTTGTGGGTTTTGATGCAATTTGGGTTATTTTGAATGGGTCACGAGAATTTAGCATATATTGATGTATTATCATTGATTTTGAGCAGATTTGGCAACCGGGGAGATTGATTTGCGAGGCAAGTGCAAGGCGGGCTAAGGCTTCTACCGGATCGAGGTGAGTGGTAGTAGTAAATAATGTACTGAGGGTTTGAAACCCCGTACTAGCGCTTCACAGTGCTATGTTGAGATGAGACACGCGTCTTGAGACGAGCGTGGTGACATTGTGATTGGGGACTTGGACTTGGTCCTTCCCGACTAATAGTATACCGTGTGTTATGACTAATAATAAGTTTATAATTGTGCAATTGGGCTGATAGCCATGTTTGGGGCCTTGTGCCGATCTGTAGAGCATTAGGAAACCTATAGAGCTAGGTGACCCTTATATCGTGTTGGAAACATACACTCAGCCGTAGCTCTAGTTGTATAGCATAATATGAGCCCGTACTAGATGTGTACATTGAGAGAGATTATCTAAGGTGGAATTCCCTGTTCTAGCTGAGTGGGCCTGAAAGGCCACGTCTATACCGATTAAGATGAGATAGGGTCAAGGACCCACTATGAGATGTTATATCGGGCCTGAAAGGCCAAGTCTATATTGACTGAGTTAGGGTCGAGGACCCACTGAGATATATCATATTGGTCCTGAGGGGCCAAGCATATACTGACTGGGATAGGGTCGAGGACCCATTATGAGGTATTATATATATATACCTATATTGGATCGGGCTGCACGCCGCAGCAGTATATATATTGGGTCGGGCTACACACTGCAGTAATATACATGTAATATACATGTGGGACGGACTACACACCGCAGTACTATTGCGCTAGGGCTGTAGGAGCCCCTTCGGAGTCTGAGTCTGCACACATTCTTAGTGAGCGCTGGTGTATATTATGGGATCGGGCTGCACGCCGCAACAATATAGCTATATATGTGTATATATATTGGATCGGACTGCACGCCGCAGTAATATATGTGTGGATCAGACTGCACGCTGCAGTATCATAGCGCTTGGGCCTAGGGAGCCCCTCCGAAGTCTGTATACACCCCTAGTGAGCGCCGTCGACGTTAAATGGAGCGGGCTGCGTGCCGCAGCGGTATATGTATTGGAGCGGGCTGCACGCCGCAACATTATACTTATTTATATCCTTATACATATTTAAATACTTACACATTATAGACATATGTATATATGTTCATACATTGAGATGGTTGTACACCGTAGTGGTACGAGTGAGGATTTGGTCAGTGTGGGACCTTGTTGAGATAGATGTGGACTGGAGATCAGAGTGACTAACCTGTGAGGGTTGCCTTAGAACTGTTTAGTGATAGTACATGAGTTCTTATTTTCAGTTATTGTTTATTATTATTACTCACTGAGTTGAAATATACTCATCCCACTCCCTTGCACTTTTTGTGCAGATATACAGGTTCAGGAGGGCAGTTGAGCTATCGCAACTGCTTTATTATCCCCATTCTGTGGAGACTTCGAGGTAGCTGCCAACGTCCGCAGTACCCGACCTCTTTCTTTTTATCATTTTGTTGTCTCCATTCTGGTTAGACTTGATTGTGTAGTAGATCTCATTTGTAGAGGCTCAGACTTGTGACACCACGATTTGGTTGGGACTGTGTTCTTGTATTTCATTTCTACACTTCTTGATTTGTTATGAAAACGGGCTAATCACGCCGATTAATTAGTATTAATTATACTTGGCTGGTAATTGGATAAGATGGTCGGGCTTGCCTAGCAATGTGTTGGGCGCCATCACGACCGAGGTTTGGGGTCGTGACAAGTTGGTATCAGAGCCTAGGTTAACAGGTCTCGCGAGTCATGAGCCGGTTGGTAGAGTCTCGTGGATCGGTACGGGGACGCCTGTACTTATCCTCGGGAGGCTGCAAACCTTTTAGGAAAGTTTCAATTCTTGAAATTCTTATCGTGCGTATTTGATTCAGCTTGAGGTATGATTCTTGAAATTCCTTCTGCACGTTGATGTGCACACTCGAGTGCTTAGTGATGAATTTGCCTTGATTGCTTATGAGTTCATGTTGGGCCAGTCTGGAGGACTTGAGGCCGGATCCTTGTCTATGGCTTGAGCACCGAGGTGCTAATTTTGCGAGCCGGTATTATGAAGTTCATACGATCGGTATTGATCTTAATTGTGAAAATGGCAGTTTGATAATGGGAGAGCTATAAGGTATTCGATTTTTATTGTGATTTGATATGTAGCCCTAGCTATGGGCGTGAGAAATATGTTCATTGCCTCTTAGCGGAAATGTAAAGTGCACTACATGTGGTAGTATGAGTTCAAACTCAAGAAAACTGAATTGGTCGTGCTATGAGTATTGTGGTGGAAGGTATTTGACACATGTTATGATTTGAGCAGGTGCAGCGCATGTTCATGTACTAATGCTGATTGTATAATTCGTGTAGTATTGAGATTTATGTTGTTGAAATACATTGTGACATCTTGTTGAGTTGTGGGTGTATTGTTAGAATGGTTTGGTGATTCTCTGGCAGGTGGATAGGCCAATTTACAAAGGAAACTCTACCAAATATTTTGAAAAGTTTGAGACATAGAAAAGATGTTGTCGCGTAAGAGAGTAGGCTTAACTGTGGTGTGTGTATAAATGCAAGAATTGCAAAAGAGTTAAGATTTCCGATGATTCGAGTCTCCGCCAAAGTTTGTAAATAGCTCGGGTTTAATCTCACTGTGACGACCCAAAGGGTCATCACTTATTTTATTAATCATTTTGAGCTTCTGAGGCCTTGAAAACCTCATTCCATGTTGCCTCGATTTGCGTGCACGATCCGAGCATGTAGCGGAAAGATTTTGTGATAGAAAATATGAATTCTATGAGAAATTTGGATAAAAATGATATTAATATTGATATGGTTGACTTCGGTCAACATTTTTGGTAAACGGATCCCGACCCGAGATTGGATGGTCCCGAGAGGTCCGTAGGAAAATATGGGACTTGGACATGTGTCCGGAGTCGAATTCTGAGGCCTAGAGCCCAAGTTATGAATTTTTCTATGAAATTGTTTTTGATGTAATTCTTAAAGGAAATGAATTAATTGACCTTGGTATCGGGCTCGTATTTTGGTTCCGACGCCCGGTACAAGTCTTAAATATTATATATGTGATTTCTGTAAAGTTTGGTGACATTTGGATGTCGTTTGAGATATTTTGGACCTTGAGTCCCAAGTTTGAAAGTTTTGAAAACCAAAGGTATGAAAATCATGAATTTGAGGCTTGATTTGATGAAAACGAGGTGATATTGGCGATGTGATCGCACGAACAAGTTCATAATGTGTTTTTGATGTTGTGTACATGTTTGGTTTGGAGCCCGAGGGGCTCGGGTAAAGATTTGATAGGCCGTTGGATGAAATTCTGAATTTTTGCACTGCTGGTTTTTCACCCAGCTGTTGGCTTCGCAATTGCGAAGTATTTCTCGCAATTGCGAAGGGGGCAGTACAAGGCGGGGCTCGCAAATGCGAACCTTGATCGCAAATGCGAAGCCCCATTGACCCAGCCTTGTTCGCAAATGCGAACAATTGTTCGCATTTGCGAAAGTCCCCAGAACCTGCCTATGTTCGCAAATGTGAATAAAATGTTCGCAAATGCGAACATTCCCCATACTGCCTTGGTTCGCAAATGCGAACCATTGTTCGCAAATGCGAACACTGCCTTATACAGCCTGTGTTCGCAAATGCGAACATTAGTTCGCAATTGCGAACACCCCTTTGTCTGTCAGTGTTCGCAAATGCGAACAAATGTTCGCAAATGCGAACTTCCTAGACTTAGCTTATTTTTCAAACTCCAGAAATTGGTCGGGGTTCGCAATTGCGAACCCATGTTCGCAAATGCGAACACAGAGACCTGTAAAACACGATTTTAAGTTCATTTCTTCACTTTTTACAAACAAAAACACCCATTTGCGATTCTTTACGGATTTCTTCTTCATCAAAACGATTGTAAGTCACTTTTTACTTAATTATTTCAATTCCTAACATCATTAAGCATGTTTTTCATAAGAAATCAAAGATTTTCATGGTAGAATTCTTGTTTTTGTTAGAAAATAGGGTTTTTTCATAAATTGGGGAATTGGACCTCGAATTGAGGTCCGATTTTGAAACAAATCATATACATGAGCTCGTGGGGGGATGGGTAACCGGATTTTGGTCCTAACCCCGAGTTCCGACCATGTGGGCCCGGGGTTGAAATTCACTATTTCGGGGCAGAATGTTGTAAAAGTGGTATTTGGTCTTAAGAATTAGTTTGTTGAGTAGTATTGATGATATTAAATCAATTGTGTATAGATACGATTAGATTGGAGCCAAATTTGAAAGAAAAAGACATTTCCACGGATTGAATTGTTCATAAGCATTTGAGGTAAGTGTTTGTTCTATCCTAGCTTGAGGGAATAGGATTATGTGTTATGTGTTATGTGTTATGTGATCGAGTGCGGTGTATGAGCTGTGGTGACGAGCATCCATACACTGGCGTCTAGTATGACCGTGAGTCGTTGGAAAATGATTATTTTGAGATATATTACAGATGAATTGTTATTGTTCTCCCTTGTCGGGACTTGTTGTGAAGATGATTATTGATTGCCCTTGTTGGGACGGTTTATGAATTATTGTTTCTTTCTTTGCCCTTAACTGTGATTGTTATTTGGGTGAGGAAGAGTGATAATGCACGAAGGGTGATGTCGTGCCATGTTTATTTATTTATGCACGAAGGTTAATGCCGTGCCATGTTTTATTGATTATGCACGAAGGATCATGCCGTGCCTTATTATTGAACCATGTACGAAGGATCATGCCGTACTATGGATGTGAGGATGAGAGTAAAAGCACGAAGGGTGATGCCGTGTACTTTATTTGCTTATTTGGTGAGGATGAGAGTAAAAGCACGAAGGGTGATGCCGTGCAATCTGTTTGCTATTCCTTGACTTGATATTACTTGTGTTTCCATTATACTTTGTTTTTCCTTGTAAATTTATTAACTGTTGTTAATTGTTGAATTCTTTGAGATATTCCTTATTGTGTTATTACCTGGTTATTTCTTGTTATTCGGTGGTATACATATATATTGAATTGCACAGGTTTATGTGGGTGTCTGGTCCTAGGCTTGTCACTACTTCGCCGGGATAGGCCAGGCACTTACCAGCACATGAGGTCGGTTGTGCTGATATTACACTTCTGTGCGTATTTGCACAGGGGCAGGTTACGATCAGGAGCAGCAGCAGCAGTAAATCGATTGCGTGGGAGCTAATCATATGTTAGACCGAGGTAGCTTGCAGACGTCCGCAGGCCCGGCGTCTCTCTCTTTGTTTATGTTATTAGTTGTAGTCTCTGTGTTCCGAGGCAAACAGAATTATATTATATTTCCTTCAGACTTTTATGTGTAGTATTCCATAGTAGTTCGTGAGTTGGTGATTCCACGTCTTGGGTAGAGGATTTCAGTATAATTTTCATCTTGTAATTAGTTATTTTTATTTCGATAAAGTATTCCGCATTTATTTAATTAAAATTGGGTTAAAAACAGGATAGCATGAATACAGTGGCTTGCCTAGCTACCACGAGTAGGCGCCATCACGATCCCGATGTTGGGGAAAAATTCGGGTCATGACAAGTTGGTATCAGAGCTCTAGGTTGCATAACTCTCACCACTCACGAACAAGCTTAGTAGAGTTTGAGAGGTAGGTACGGAGACGTCCGTACTTGTCCTCCAAAGTCTATTGAGTTAGGAAAGAGTCTCTCATTTGTTCTTTCTTGTCGTGCGACTTGTTCCTCAATTACTGATTGAATTTCTATTCTGTCCTTTCGCAGATGGTGAGGACACGCGCTTCTTCGTCCGCTGACCAGCAGCCCGAGCCCCGGCAGCTCCTGTGAAGGGCAGGGGCCAAGGCCGTATCAGAGGCCGTGGTAGGGGTAGAGCTCAGCCCCAGGCAGCTACCCCAGAGGTGGAGCCTCATATTGAGATTGACGAGGAGGTTCCGGTTCCAGCAGCTCCAGTGAGCCCAGCTTAGGTCCCAGGAGAGGCTTTATTTACCCCGGATCTCCGGGATGCTTTGGTCGGAATAGCGAGATTCATGGACAGCATTGCCAGAGCGGGTTTATTATCAGTTGCCCCAGCCACTTCTTAGGCTGGAGGAGGGGCCCAGACTCCTATTGCTCATACTCCGGAGCCAGTAGCTCCTCAGCCTCAGGCACCAGTAATTCAGCCAGCTGTGGCCACTCAGTCAGGTACCACAGCTCATGCCGGTGATGGAGCGGCCATGACTTCTGATTCGTTATGGAGGCTTGATCGGTTCTCCAAGCTATTTACCACTACATTCAGTGGAGCCGCATCAGAGGATCCTCAGGACTTTTTATTCAGTTGCCATGAGATTCTCAAGACTATGGGGATCGTGGAGACAAACGGAGTTGACTTCTGTACCTTCAGACTTGCAGGATCCGCCAAGACTTGGTAGAGAGATTATTGCTTGACTCGACCAGCAGGGTCCCCAGCTTTATCATGGGATCAGTTTGCGGAACTATTTATGGAGAAGTTTCTCCCCGCTACTCAGCGGGATGTACTTCGGAGGCAGTTTGAGCGCCTCCATCAGGGTACTATGACGGTCACACAGTACGAGATGAGATTTATCGACTTGGCTCGTCATGCAGTGGTGATACTTCCCACGGAGCGGGAGAGGGTCCGCAGATTTATAGATGGGCTTAATCAGCCGATTAGACTCCAGATGGCTATGGGCGTGGGGAGTGACATATCATTTCAGGAGGCAGCCAATGCAGCACGCAGAGTTGAGATGGCTCTTGCTAGGGGAGGCGGTTATTCTTCGGATAAGAGGCCTCGTCATTCAGGTAGATTTGGTGGTTCTTCCTCTGGTAGCAGAGAATCCTTTGATAGAGGCCAGTCCTCCAAGCCTTTTCATTCCGCCCTTCAGGCTTCACAGGGTGGACCAGGTGATCGCGGTTCTCGTGGGCATTATTCAGACCAGCCTCCTATTAATGCTCAGCCTCTTCAGAGTGTTCGTGGAGGCCATTCAGGTCGTCAGGGCCAGCAGCCCTATCAGTCTAAGAGTTGATACGGTTGTGGTAACCCAGGTCATTTTATCAAGTATTGCCCTTTAGCAGCGGGCAACTCTCAGCAGCGAGGTCCTCGTCCTATGATTCAGGCCCCAGCTGACCCTCACCCTGCCCAGCCAGCCAGAGGCGGTGGTAGAGATCATAGAGGTGGAGGTCGAGACCGTAGAGGTGGAGACCGTCCAGGCCAGAGGTAGAGGTCAGCCAGTTGATGGTCGTCCTAGAGACGCAGCTCAGAGGGGAGGTGCAGATCCCCGATTCTATGCTTTACCGGCCAGGCCAGAGGCAGAGGCATCAGATGCCGTGATTACAGGTACTATTCTTGTGTGTGGCAGAGGTGCTTCAGTATTATTTGACCCTGGATCTACATATTCCTATGTGTCTTCCTACTTCGCACCGTATTTGGATGTGCCCAGCTATGCTCTGGATATTCCAGTTTATATGGCTACACCAGTGGGTGACTCCATTGTAGTCGATCGGGTGCATCGTTCGTGCGTAGTTATATTTGGGGGTTTTGAGACCCGTGTTGATCTGTTGCTTTTGGATATGGTAGATTTTGATGTCATATTGGGGATGGACTGGTTGTCCCCATATCATGCTATTCTTGATTGCCATGCTAAGACGGTGACCTTAGCCTTGCCGGAATCACCCCGACTAGAGTGGAAAGGTACCTCAAGCCACTCCGTTCGCACTGTCATTTCCTATGTTAAGGCTCGACGTATGGTCGAGAAGGGGTGTCTAGCTTATCTGGCTTATGTTCGTGATTCCAGCGCAGAGGTTCCTTCCATTGAGTCGGTCCCTATTGCACGGGAGTTTCCGGAGGTTTTTCCTTCGGACCTGCCGGGCATGCCACCCGACAGGGATATTGATTTCTGTATTGATCTGGCACCGGGCACTCAGCCCATCTCTATTCCACCCTATCGTATGGCCCCGCCGGAACTAAAAGAGTTGAAAGATCAGTTGCAGGACCTTCTTGAGAAGGGCTTTATCAAGCCCAATGTTTCCCCCTGGGGAGCACCTGTGTTATTTGTAAAGAAGAAGGATGGCTCGATGCGGATGTGTATTGATTACCGGCAGTTAAACAAGGTGACTATCAAAAATAAATATCCACTGCCGAGGATTGATGATTTATTTGACCAACTTCAGGGAGCGAGGGTATTCTCTAAGATAGACTTGAGATCAGGCTACCATCAGCTGAAGATCAGGGCGGCTGACATTCCTAAGACAACCTTTCGCTCTAGATATGGGCATTATGAGTTTTTGGTCATGTCCTTCGGGTTGACCAATGCCCCAGCAGCATTCATGGAGTTGATGAATCGGGTATTCGGGCCTTACTTAGATCTGTTCGTGATAGTCTTCATAGATGACATCCTGGTGTACTCCCGCAGCCAGGAAGAGCACGAGCAGCACCTCAGAGTGGTTCTTCAGACTCTGAAAGATAACCGACTATATGCCAAATTTTCTAAATGTGAGTTCTGGCTGAGTTCGGTAGCATTTCCGGGTCACATTGTATCGGTGGAAGGTATTCAGGTAGACCCAAAGAAGATTGAGGCAGTCCAGAATTGGCCTCGACCAGCTTCAGTGACTGAGATCCAGAGTTTCTTGGGATTAGCAGGGTACTACCATCGATTTGTAGAGGGGTTCTCTTCTATTGCAGCCCCGATGACCAGGTTGACCCAGAAGGGTGCACAGTTCCAGTGGTCAGATGAGTGTGAGGCGAGCATTCAGAAGCTCAAGACAGCCTTGACTACAACACTAGTGCTGATACTACCTACGGGTGCAGGGCCTTATACAGTTTACTGTGATACATCCCGTACGGGGCTTGGAGCGGTATTGATGCAAGATGGTAAGGTTATCGCTTATGCTTCGAGACAGTTGAAAATACATGAGAAGAATTATCCAGTTCATGATCTTGAGTTGGCAGCAGCGGTTCATGCCTTAAAGATCTGGAGACATTATCTATATGGTGTGACATGTGAGGTGTACACTGATCACAAAAGCCTACAGTACTTGTTCAAGCAGAAGGAGTTGAATCTACGACAGCGGAGATGGTTAGAGTTGCTAAAAGACTATGATGTTACTATCTTATATCACCCGGTAAGGCCAATGTGGTGGCCGATGCTTTGAGTAGAAAGTATGCCAGCATGGGTAGTCTTGCATACATTCCGGTCAGTCAGAGACCGTTAGCTCTAGATGTCCAGGCCTTAGCCAATCGGTTCGTGAGATTAAACATTTCTGAGCCTAGCAGGGTGTTAGCCCGCACGGTCGCTCATTCTTCTTTATTAGAGCGTATCCGTGAGAGGCAATTTGATGATCCTCATTTGCGTGAGTTGAGAGATACAGAGTACAGCGGGGAGGTGCCACACAGGTAAACCTAGATGATGATGTGGTATTGAAATTGCAGGATCGAGTTTGTGTACCCAATGTCGAAGGGATTCGAGAGTTGATCTTAGCAGAGGCCCACAGTTCGCGGTATTCTATTCACCCAGGCGCTGCGAAGATGTACCAGGACTTACGGCAGCATTATTGGTGGCGCATAATGAAGAAAGATATCGTTGCGTATGTCGCTCGGTGTCTAAATTGTCGACAGGTGAAATATGAGCACCAGGAGACCTGGTGGTGTATTCCGGAGGATTGAAATTCCCGAGTGGAAATGGGAGCGGATCACTATGGACTTTGTTACTCGGACTTCCTTTGACTCGGAGGAAATTTGATGCTATTTGGGTCATTGTTGATAGGTCGACCAAGTCAGCACACCTTTATTCCAATATCCGTCTCCTACTCGTCGGAGGTTAGCGGAGGTTTACATTAAGGAGATTGTTCGTCTCCACGGAGTGCCAGCATCTATTATCTCCGATCGGGTACGCAGCTTACCTCGCGGTTCGGAGAGCGGTCCAGCAGGAGTTAGGTACCCAAGTTCAGTTGAGTACAACATTTCATCCTCAGACGGATGGCCAGTCCGAGAGGACTATTCAGATTCTCGAGGACATGCTTCGAGCCTATGTTATTGATTTCGGAGGCTCGTGGGACCGGCTTCTACCATTAGCGCAGTTCGCCTACAATAACAGCTACCAATCTAAGCATCCGGATGGCTCCGTATGAGGCGTTGTACGGTAGGCGATGTCGATCACCGGTCGGATGGTTTGAACCGGGAGAGGCTCGGGTTGTTGGGTACATACTTAGTTCGGGAGGCCTTGGATAAGGTCAAGACTATTCAGGAGAGATTGCGTTCAGCTCAGTCCAAGCAAAAGACTTATGCGGATCGTAAGGTTCGAGATGTGGATTTCATGGTTGGTGAACGAGTATTGCTCCGAGTGTCGCCTATGAAGGGCGTGATGAGGTTCGGGAAGAAGGGCAAGCTCAGCCCTAGGTATATTGGGCCATTTGAGATCCTAGACAGAGTGGGAGGGGTGGCTTACAGATTAGCTTTGCCGCCTAGCTTATCAGCCGTGCATCCAGTTTTTTACGTATGTATGCTTCGGAGATACCACGGCGATCCCACACATGTGTTAGACTTCAGTACTGTCCAATTGGACAATGATCTATCTTACGAGGAGGAGCCGGTGGCTATTCTAGACCGGCAGGTTCGACAGCTGAGGTCGAAGAGTTATCCTTTTGTGCGTGTTCAGTGGAGAGGTCAGCCTCCTGAGGCATCGACCTGGGAGTCCGAGTCTGATATGCGGAGCCGCTACCCACACTTGTTTCCTGACTCAGGTACTTCTTTCTTTTGTCCGTTCGAGGACGAACGGTTGTTTTAGAGGTGGAGATTGTGACGACCCAAAGGGTCATCACTTATTTTATTAATCATTTCGAGCTTCTGAGGCCTTGAAAACCTTATTCCATGTTGCCTCGATTTACGTGCACAATCCGAGCATGTAGCCGGAAAGCTTTTGTGATAGAAAATATGAATTCTATGAGAAATTTGGATAAAAATGATATTAATATTGATATGGTTGACTTCGGTCAACATTTTTGGTAAACGGATCCGGACCCGAGATTGGATGGTCCCGAGAGGTCCGTAGGAAAATATGCGACTTGGACATGTGTCCGGAGTCGAATTCTGAGGCCTAGAGCCCAAGTTATGAATTTTTCTATGAAATTGTTTTTGATGTAATTGTTAAAGGAAATGAATTAATCGACCTTGGTATCGGGCTCGTATTTTGGTTCCGACGCCCGGTACAAGTCTTAAATATTATATATGTGATTTCTGTAAAGTTTGGTGACATTCGGATGTCGTTTGAGATGTTTTGGACCTCGAGTCCCAAGTTTGAAAGTTTTGAAAACAAAAGGTATGAAAATTATGAATTTGAGGCTTGATTTGATGAAAACGAGGTGATATTGGCGATGTGATCCCACGAACAAGTTCATAATGTGTTTTTGATGTTGTGTACATGTTTGGTTTGGAGCCCGGGGGGCTCGGGTAAAGATTTGATAGGCCGTTGGATGAAATTCTGAATTTTTGCACTGCTGGTTTTTCACCCAGCTGTTGGCTTCGCAATTGCAAAGTATTTCTCGCAATTGCGAAGGGGACAGTGTAAAGGCAAGGCTCGCAAATGCGAACCTTTATCGCAAATGCGAAGCCCCATTGACCCAGCCTTGTTCGCAAATGCGAACAATTGTTCGCATTTGCGAAAGTCCCTAGAACCTGCCTATGTTCGCAAATGCGAACAAATGTTCGCAAATGCGAACATTCCCCATACTGCCTTGGTTCGCAAATGCGAACCATTATTCGCAAATGCGAACACTCCCTTATACAGCCTGTGTTCGCAAATGCGAACATTAGTTCGCAATTGCGAACACCCCTTTGTCTGCCAGTGTTCGCAAATGCGAACAAATGTTCGCAAATGCAAACTTCCCAGCCTTAGCTTATTTTTCAAACTCCAGAAATTGGTCTGGGTTCGCAATTGCGAACCCATGTTCGCAAATGCGAACACAGAGACCTGTAAAACACGATTTTAAGTTCATTTCTTCACTTTTTACAAACAAAAATACCCATTTGCGATTCTTCACGGATTTCTTCTTCATCAAAACGATTGTAAGTCACTTTTTACTTAATTCTTTCGATTCCTAACCTCATTAAGCATGTTTTTCATAAGAAATCAAAGATTTTCATGGTAGAATTCTTGTTTTTGTTAGAAAATAGGGTTTTTCATAAATTGGGGAATTGGACCTCGAATTGAGGTCCGATTTTGAAACAAATCATATACATGAACTCGTGGGGGGATGGGTAACCGGATTTTGGTCCTAACCCCGATTTCCGACCATGTGGGCCCGGGGTTGAAATTCACTATTCCGGGAGAATGTTGTAAAAGTGGTATTTGGTCTTAAGAATTAGTTTGTTGAGTAGTATTGATGATATTAAATCAATTGTGTATAGATACGATTGGATTGGAGCCAAATTTGAAAGAAAAAGACATTTCCACGGATTGAATTGTTCATAAGCATTCGAGGTAAGTGTTTGTTCTATCCTAGCTTGAGGGAATAGGATTATGTGTTATGTGTTATGTGATCGAGTGCGGTGTATGGGTTGTGGTGACGAGCATCCATACATTGGCGTCTAGTATGACCGTGAGTCGTTGGAAAATGATTATTTTGAGATATATTACAGATGAATTGTTATTGTTCTCCCTTGTCGGGACTTGTTGTGAAGATGATTATTGATTGCCCTTGTCGGGACAGTTTATGAATTACTGCTTCTTTCTTTGCCCCTAACTGTGATTGTTATTTGGGTAAGGAAGAGTGATAATGCACGAAGGGTGATGCCGTGCCTTGTTTATTTATTTATGCACGAAGGTTAATGCCGTGCCATGTTTTATTGATAATGCACGAAGGATCATGTCGTTATCGAACCATGTACGATGGATCATGCCGTACTACGGATGTGAGGATGAGAGTAAAAGCACGAAGGGTGATGTCGTGTACTTTATTTGCTTATTTGGTGAGGATGAGAGTAAAAGCACGAAGGGTGATACCGTGCAACTGCTTGCTATTTCTTGGATTGATATTACTTGTGTTTACATTATACTTTGTTTTTCCTTGTAAATTTATTAACTGTTGTTAATTGTTGAATTCTTTGAGATATTCCTTATTGTGTTATTACCTGGTTATTTCTTGTTATTCGGTGGTATACATATATATTGAATTGCACAGGTTTATGTGGGTGTCTGGTCCTAGGCTTGTCACTACTTCGCCGGGATAGGCCAGGCACTTACCAGCACATGGGGTCGGTTGTGCTGATGCTACACTTCTGTGCATTTTTGCACAGGTCCAGGTTACGATCAGGAGAAGCAGCAGCAGTAAATCGATTGCGTGGGAGCTAATCATATTTGAGACCGAGGTAGCTTGCATACGTCCGCAGGCCCGGCGTCTCTCTCTTTGTTTATGTTATTAGTTGTAGTCTTTTTGTTCCGAGGCAAACAGAATTATATTATATTTCCTTCAGACTTTTATGTGTAGTATTCCATAGTAGTTCGTGAGTTGGTGATTCCACGTCTTGGGTAGAGGATTTCAGTATAATTTTCATCTTGTAATTAGTTATTTTTATTTCGATAAAGTATTCCGCATTTATTTAATTAAAATTGTGTTAAAAACAGGATAGCATGAATACAGTGGCTTGCCTAGCTACCACGAGTAGGCGCCATCACGATCCCGATGTTGGGGAAAAATCCGGGTCGTGACACTCACTGTAACATTGGAGCATCAATTGAGTAAGAATGCTATGAGTGGCTAAAAATGCTTTGATGTATGGCTCCGAGCCAAGTGGGAGAGGTTGTTATTGACTAACTGATTGAACTATTGTGTGCTATGATGGTTCTGTCCCCAAGCATGTTGGGAAAGAATTCTGACGAAGGTTATGGTGCTTCGTAGATGTGAAGAAATACTAGGATGTTTTGAACTTATGTTGGTAAAGAATGTTCGGTGTATTGAAAAGAAAGGTAGCTAATTATATCTAAATGTAATCATGTTCTACGATGTCAGAGTTCTAACAAGGCACGAGTGGTTCTGTTTAATAAGACAGTTGAATGATAACTGAATAAGGGTGAATGACGCCCGAGAATAGTCCTGCGGTGTTCAAGATTTTGCTTATAACGGTCAGGTGTATTAAGATTGCGTATATGGCTATAGACGGTGGTTTCGTTAGAAGGAATCAAGACTTGTATTATGTTATGAAAATGATGAGACTCTTTGTATCCGTATTGAAAGGTAATGATAACAAATACAAATCGCAGGAAGTTCTTCAAAACAAAGTATTGTAGAATGTGGTATTTCTGGGAAATAATTGAGAGAGAATTAAGTGGCCTATGGGTCTTAGACTGTATGGTCTTATGTACGAGTCTTGTGTGGTAACATGGGTTGAAGCATTGTGGTGCTACAGTAAAGACTAGTATTAAATTAAAGATGAATCAGAAAGGAAATTGGGTAAATGGATCAACTTGTTAATAAACCGAAACGGGATGATAAGGAATACGATTCCTGGTATATGTTTGAAGTAATGAGTCTCACCGATATTGTGCAATAGAGTTTTGAGTATTGGCAGTTGTGTAACCCGATATGGGTATAAGGACTCAGTCCTAGCAGTTTAACTTATGCAATGTAATTGGGAGAAAAAGTTGTGATGTGTTTTATCATGGTTGGAAAATGAGTATATTCCTATCGGTATGCGAAGCATGGAATGGGCAATGAGTTTTCTCTATATGGGATCATGAATGTCCTCAACTAGTTGAGTGCGTCGATGTTCGCGGCGTAGGAGAATGATAGAAATTCTCCATGTATCTTGGTGCAGTATGGTATATACGATGTGTTATGGGAAGATGATATCGGCATGTTTAAGGTTTGAGATCAGTTCATATTATGTGGGAAGTTATTAAAATTCCCAAGCAGCGTGGGCAGCTACAGATAATCTGAGAATCAATCTTCCTGGTGATTAAGGAAAATGGTACTGCTATTCTAGTGATTTGGCAGGGTATATGGTCCAAAAGGATAAGGTAATGTAAATTGATAATATCTAGTGGTATTGTGGTATCCTCTTGTTGGATCGGCAGTGATGATTGAGTTGTTGATGGCATAGTGAAATTTATGAATGACTTTCGTGGTATGAATGGACGCTTGAGGTGCGTATGTAATCACACGGTGAAGTACGGAATCAGGCATAGTGATTCCCGTGTTATGTATGTGTTGGAGACTAGAAGTTCTCGTAACCCGCCTACGCAGCGGTGGTATATCGTGTGTATCGGCACAGTGTAGCGGTTATCGAAAATTGGAAGCTCTAGTGGCTATCTCGTTACTTGTTATGATGAATTTGAATAATGATATACAATTGCTGACTGGTTGTCATAAGCCAGGTTGTCCAGACAAATGTGATATGGACTATGTCAGAAACATGTCGCAAACTGTGTGGCAAAGTGCATCAGATCATGCTCCAGCAGGGTAGATGTACCCTAGGGCCAGCGAACGGCTGGCAGGTATTGCTTTGTCAGTGGGGCCTTCGTGGCGGATGTCGGTGTAGATGTATCTACCATTGATTCAGCTCCAGTATTGAGGAACCTTGTCGGATGCGTTTCATGTGACCGAGCTTGAGGATATATATATATATGTTTTTTGCAATGAGCAACTTGACTCGATGTGCATTCCCTTTTGCTAGATTTATGCATGGATCGGGTGGCACGCCGCCACAGTTATAGTATCTGAATCGGGTGGCACGCCGCCACATGTATGGTATTAGGATCGGGTGGCACGCCGCCACAGGTATGGTATCTGGATCGGGTGGCACGCCGCCACGGGTATGTTATTGGAACGGGTTGCGCGCCGCAACAGTGTGATGTGGAAAATATAGCTTCATATATGTTACTTTGTATACAATACTTCCTAGCTTCTGAGGAATAATCCGTATTGGGTATCACTCGGGGAATAGCACATCGGTTGTGTCCTTTCAGGATTTGATAGCGTATATCATTGTATCATCGCAGGTGTGATTGATTGCTTGCGTTCAGACCTAGGTATGTATGTGGCTGACCGTTTTGAGCATGGTGACTTGAGGTGCTCCATGAGTAATAATGTTTGGATAGAATCATGAGTTGTGCAAGGCCACGTGATGTTATGACCTTTCGAGGAGGATTCAGGTACCCTAATTCTATGATGTGAGACGAGGTCTCAGTTATGTGTTGTGATGGTATTGAGGAATTTGAATTATAGCTCTTTTGCGTGAGTCGGTTGTCATGATTCGAGTGTGTTCAGATTGTTCTTATTGGAGCCTGTGTTGTGCTCGTTGTGGCATAGGCCGATGCTGAGGTGTCATGTCACTAGTGTGGTATGTTATAATCGAAATGATCGTTGGAGTCATTAATGAGTATGAGCATGTTTGATCTCAGCTCGTTAGAAAGGTAATATCGAGGTTTGGCTCCTAATTCTGTTGTAGTATCAATTCAAAGGGAAATGGATTCATGAATGGTTCACCTGAGAGATGGGTCCGGTATATCGCGTGCTTCAGTTGCCGTGGGCAGGACATGGAGGGGTTGGAATAAGACTATATCTGATGAGGAAGGTTCTTTCTGCTAGTATTTGGTTATTGTGGCCAGTTGTTATGAATAGAGACTATCGTCTCGAGTGATTGGGTTGTTTGATACATCATGTGATCTCACCCGGAGTGGCGAGTTTGGCTATTACAGTTGGATCGTGTGTACTCTGAGTATAGATGTGGGATTCAGATTTGGTATGTGATTTCGGAAAAGTGCAATGTCGTTTATGGTTCAGATAGAATGTTGAAATTCAGTTATTCTATGTTATCGGACTTATAAAAGATAGGGTGAAGTGGTATCACCCCGAGTATATGCTTGGTGAGGTCATTCAGCCATTGTGTTGAATCTAGTACAACTCTGGGTCCGCTCGAGGACGAGCATTTGCTTAAGTTGGGGAGAATGTGATGACCCGGTCCGTCATCATGTGAGTTATTACCTCGTTACCCCTGTTATATGCTTTTTGATGTTGTAATATGCTGGTTGGGTAAGTTTGAGTCAATCCATGTTGAGTTTGGTTGGAAATGAGACAAATAGTCTCTTAGAAGAAAGAATAGTTGAGAAAAGTCATATGGATGTTGACTTGTGAGTTAGAGAGCTCGGAATTGAATTCCGATGATTTGGTCAGCTCCGGGAGGTCATTTATGAGCTAGAAGAGCGATCGGAAGTGAATTTGGAGGCCCAGTGTAGTTTTAGGCTTGAATTGGCTAAAGTTGAGTTTTGGCGATATCCGATCGATAGGCGAGATTTTGATCCGGGAGTCGAAATGGAATTCCGATAGT
This sequence comes from Nicotiana noctiflora, assembly GCA_032618575.1. NCBI lineage: Eukaryota > Viridiplantae > Streptophyta > Magnoliopsida > Solanales > Solanaceae > Nicotiana > Nicotiana noctiflora. Next base: position 181,520 of record JASVEL010011723.1, on the reverse strand, counting down.
TGCAGTAGCTCCGTTAGGTGATTTTGGATGTGCCTGTAAAATTTCAGGTCATTCGGAGGTCGTTAGGTTGGGTTTTTGGTCGAATGTCGGTTTCGGAAGTTTGAATGAAAACCTAGGCTTGGATTTGCTTGGATTCGATGTTTTCCATGTTTGAGGGCGTGTTTGTATGATTGGAACAAGTTTGAAACGTGTTATGGAGTATGTTGGTGGTTTTCGTTAGGGTCCCGGGGGCCTCGGGTTGATTTCGGGGGTCCAAATGGATAATTTCTTGTATTTTTGAACTGCTATTTGCTGCTGGTTTTGTTGCAGACGGATGCTCTATGCGATCGCATAGAGGAGATGCGATCGCATAGAAGGATGGAAGTGAGCCCTCGAGTTGTTCTATGCGATCGCGTAATAGGGGATGCGATCGCATAGGTGTGGAATCTAGCACTCTGCGATCGCAGGGTCACTTGTGCGAACGCATAGGGTAAAATGATCCGGGGTGCCTAAGAAGCTAGTGTTCTATGCGATCGCGTGGTCGGTTGCGATCGCATAGTAGTAATTTCGAGCTTGGAGTGAGATGTTCTACGCGATCGCAGAGAGGAAGTGCGATCGCATAGCCTTAATTAATTCGAGCTATCATTTGTTCTATGCGATCGCAATGATGGGATGCGATCGGATAGTGTAAACATCTGGGCAGATTCTTTAATTACAGAAACATTTCACATACGGGTTCATTTGCAAAACCCTCCATTTTTTAAGCCTGAAGAGTGGAAGTGAAGGGAAATAGCTGAGAAATCGTCGGGATATTGTCGGAGGTAAGTTTTATGGTTCATTTACGCGTTTTTATCTTGAAATCTCCCTTTATTTCACTGAAATTGGATCAAATTGTGGGGAAATTTAGCCTAGGCCAGGGCTTTGGTAAAATACCGATTTGAGCGGGCAAATGGAGTCCGAATTTGGTAAATCTTATATGCCTAGAATTGTATTGAGACGAGGGTTCCGAATATGTAACTTTTTAAATTTTTCGAGAAGCGCACTAAAAGTCGGGTTTTGACAACTTTGTGGGTTTTGATGCAATTTGGGTTATTTCGAATGGGTCACGTGAATTTAGCATATATTGATGTATTATCATTGATTTTGAGCAGATTTGGCAACCGAGGAGATTGATTTGCGAGGCAAGCGTAAGACGGGCTAAGGCTTCTACCGGATCGAGGTGAGTGGTAGTAGTAAATAATGTACTGAGGGTTTGAAACCCCGTACTAGCGCTTCACAGTGCTATGTTGAGATGAGACACGCGTCTTGTGACGAGCGTGGTGACATTGTGATTGGGGACTTGGACTTGGTCCTTCCCGACTAATAGTATACTGTGTGTTATGACTGATAATAAGTTTATAACTGTGCAATTGGGCTGATAGCCATGTTTGGGGCCTTGTGCCGATCTGTAGAGCATTAGGGAACCTATAGAGCTAGGTGACCCTTATATCGTGTTGGAAACATACACTCAGTCGTAGCTCTAGCTGTATAGCATAATATGAGCCCGTACTAGATGTGTACATTGAGAGAGATTATCTAAGGTGGAATTCCCTGTTCTAGCTGAGTGGGCCTGAAAGGCCACGTCTATACCGATTAAGATGAGATAGGGTCAAGGACCCACTATGAGATGTTATATCGGGCCTGAAAGGCCAAGTCTATATTGACTGAGTTAGGGTCGAGGACCCACTGAGATATATCATATTGGTCCTGAGGGGCCAAGCATATACTGACTGGGATAGGGTCGAGGACCCATTATGAGGTATTATATATATATACCTATATTAGATCGAGATGCACACCGCAACAGTATATATATTGGATCGGGCTGCACGCCGCAGTAATATACATGTAATATACATGTGGGACGGACTGCACGCCACAGTACTATTGCGCTTGGGCTGTAGGAGCCCCTTCGGAGTCTGAGTCTGCACACATTCTCAGTGAGCGCTGGTGTATATCATGGGATCGGGCTACACGCCGTAGCAGTATAGTTATATATGTATAGATATATATTGGATCGGACTGCACGCCGCAGTGTATATGTATGGATCGGGCTGCACACCGCAGTATCATAGCACTTGGGCCTAGGGAGCCCCTCCGAAGTCTGTCGACGTTAAATGGAGCGGGCTGCGCGCTGCAGCGGTTTATGTATTGGAGCGGGCTGCACGCCGCAGCATTATACTTATTTATATCCTTACACATTATAGACATATGTATATATGTTCATACATTGAGATGGTTGTACACCGTAGTGGTACGAGTGAGGATTTGGTCAGTGTGGGACCTTGTTGAGATAGATGTGGACTGGAGATCAGAGTAGCGATGACTTACCTGTGGGGGTTTACCTTAGAACTGTTTAGTGATAGTACATGAGTTCTTATTTTCAGTTATTGTTTATTATTATTACTCACTGAGTTGAAATATACTCATCCCACTCCCCTGCACTTTTTGTGCAGATATACAGGTTCAGGAGGGCAGTTGAGTTATCGCAACTGCTTCATTATCCCCGTTCTGTGGAGACTTCGAGGTAGCTGCCGACGTCCGCAGTACCTAACCTCTTTCTTTTTATCATTTTGTTGTCTCCATTATGGTTAGACTTGATTGTGTAGTAGATCTCATTTGTAGAGGCTCAGACTTGTGACACCACGATTTGGTTGGGACTGTGTTCTTGTATTTCATTTCTACACTTCTTGATTTGTTATGAAAATAGGCTAATCACGCCGATTAATTAGTATTAATTATACTTGGTTGGTTTAATTGGATAAGATGGTCGGGCTTGCCTAGCAATGTGTTGGGCGCCATCACGACCGGGGTTTGGGGTCGTGACAAAAACAAAATAGGTTATTCTTACATTTAGAATTTATTAGGAGTAATTAAGTAATTTATTCAACAAAAACGAGAAAATCAAGAAAAATAATACACTTTATATTTAGCATTTAAAGGTCTAATTGTGTGATTTATTTTAATTAATATTTAACTGTGTGTGTTATTTGTTAATAAAATTTAATTAGTTTCTACAAATCAATTTGATTTTACAATTTAGAATTTTGGTTTTAATAAAATAGGAATTAAAAAGAACAAAAAAACACTTAAAATGGAAAAGGAAATCAGATTGGGCCATTCCAATTGACCCAAGATCAGGCCCAAACACCCCCTCATTCACCAGCCCAACACCACCATCTTAGACCCAACCAGTAATTAATAGACCAAATGCCCCCGTTTTGTATCTAAACGACCCCATTTCCTCCCTATCAGTTAATCCAATTCATTAAGATCGTCTTGATCTAACGTCCCAGATTAATTGATTTATTTTGACATATCAAACCCCCACTAACCCTTTCTACCCGTTCATTTCCAGTGCCCCCCCCCACTTTTCGTCTCTAAAAGAGACGATCCAAATGACCCACCCAAAAAACACTAGCCGCCATCCCACCCCTCGCCTGAAAACTCGGTAGTGCCGGCTCCCATGCCCGCCAAACTTACACTCCTGAGCCACCCTAATCCCCTCTCTCCAAAACCACCATCCGCTAACGTCGAGTCATCCCGGGCCAGCTCGAATTTTAAATCGAAGAATCTGACCAAAAAACCTAGTTTAGCCAATCGCCAACAAACTCACACCACAGCACCGCTAGACATCCCTCACCTCTAAGACATCACTGGTTTCCCTCAAATCTAGTTAGAAACTGTCGAGCCCCAAATCGGCATGCACGAACCCTAGAATTCAAAGCCTCGGGGTTCCGCCGAGTCAATAGAGGAATTGAAGACTATTAGACCCTAATCGAGGTGTTCTCAATTGAGAACACTTCGTTTAGAGTCTGTTAGACTTCAAAGTGGTCGAATCCATGTTAAGCAAGCCTAGGTCAGCCCCATTTCTAAGCGCCTGGGGTGTGATTTCTTCCTTCTGCTTCGTCTTGTTCTATCTGTTTTGCATAGTTAATTTGCTTTTTTTATTTTTTTTATTTCTTGTTTTCTTTCGATTATGCTCATCTTCAGTAGACCTTTTGTTTATTTTTTATCGATTCTTCTGTTTGTTGCTTAACAACATTGCGACGAACTACGTTCGCTGATACAACTTAAATTTAGAATTAGTTTGCTTTGTTTCAGACACGTCGGAATTAATTTAATTGATTATGCCTGAAGTTTGTTAACGTCCTTAAATTTTTTTGATTTGTTTCTTTGTTTAAAGTATTGTTCGTAATATTGCCCTGTTCATTACTTCTTCTTCCTCTCCAAGACTTGTTATTTGGTCAAATTTTTCTTCTGTTCATTTGTTTGGGTGTTATGAGCTATATAATCGATTTAGCAATTTTTCGTCGATTAATTAGTTTACTCTTTGTTTTGTTAGAATATTGGAATCATATGTTTGGCCTGTTGTAATCTTTGATTGAAATGAATATGTTGTTTGAATATTTCTGCATGAATCATTTGTGTGTAAATCATTAGCTCTGAATTGGTTATAGCTGCAGTTTCAAACCTTAGAGATCGTTCTATTTTTGGGATTTTCACCTGGAGATTGATTCCCCACCCCTATTAAGACCTCTGCTTTATCATTCCATAAGTATCAGGAGGGTAGTTTGGGAGTTAAGGTCTAAAAATATATTTAGTTAAAGTAGATTTTTCTATTTTGAATGGCCTGCCAGTTGAATGTTCAGTGGGCCACTGAACCTTTGAATATTTTAATAAGAGTCTCGCCTAATAATTTTACTTAATTGGAAATTAAAAATAGTACACTAATGATAAAAGGTTAAAGGGTTTCACATAGTAAAGGAATATAAGGCTGAAAAGGTTAAAATTTGAATAGAAAGGGGGATTACTAGTCGATTAACCCTAGTTTAAGCACTTTTAGGAAAGTAAGTATGAAGAGGTAATAATAAAAGAAAAAGTTCAGTCAAAAAGGAAAAAATGGGCTGTAAAGTAGGGAATATGGGGTTGGTCAGTCTTAAAACAATTAAAAAAAGGCTGGAAAGTTTTAGTTATGGCGATATAAGAAGGATTGCTTAAGAATAAAAAGGAAGAAGAACTAACCTTCTTGAAAGAGAGAAAAAAAGGAGAGTTTTACTCATTTTTTAGAGCCTGTTCAGTCTTAAGCAACTCGAGTCCTTGTAACACTATTACATTTGCTCTCAAGGTTACAAACAGTTGAGCTTTGCCTCTGTTTCTTTTTCCATACTCGAGTGTCCAAGTTAACTGAAGGGTTTTCTGGGTTTATTTGAATTTGGTCTTTGCTGTCTAGTCTTTCGGAATTACTGTTGTTAGTTCTTAAGTTCCCTGTTGGTTTAATTTATCCCGAGAACTTCAGTCTTGCTACTAAGTTGTAGATTTTATGTCACTAAGTTGCCTTGGTTGACCGTTGCTGTTGTTTGATGTGTTTGGAGCTGCTACTGACCTTCTCCTCTTTTGTTCCTCTGGTTAAATCTTAGGTACACATTGGTATATCTATCGACAATCAGATTTCTCTTCGCTGCTAGAATTTTGGTCCTACTGCTGGCTCTACATTTGTTTGCCTCTGAATTATTTAATAAACTCTTCATGTGTGGGAGTCATTTTCGTAATGAGTTTGTTCGCTGTAACAGTCGACATCGAGTCTATTTGTTTTCCTCCGTTTACTCGATCTGTGCTTGAAGTTGTCTTTGTTATTTTTGTTGGCAAATGTATTCTACAACTCGTTTCATGACTAATGAATATAGGTGTGGGAGATTAAAGCTAAGTTTGTAGTTGTGGGCTAAACGGAATGGACTTTAGAATAGGAAGAAATCTTAACATAATTTTTATGTATATTTGAAATAAGTTGTGTATGAGCCTATGTTGTTTTTCATTCACTATCGTTTGAGTCATGCTGCAAATGGGTTGTTTCCAGAAAAAGACTACATGATATTATTGTTTAAAGCTATTGGTTTTGAACACTTCTGATTCTTAATTGCTTTATATTTGGAAAGGTTTTAATCTATAACACACTTTAATCCAATTTTTATCCTCCAAGTTTGTTTATGTGTTTACTTTTATATAAAGTAGTAGTTGTCCAGAGATATGTAATAATAGTGAATTTCTAAATGTAAATTAATTGACATACGCTTATTCTAAGATTGACAACTCTAATTTGCTGAAGCTCGAGCTAAGCATGAGTCATGATACTGTGTTAGACGCAATTAAATTATTACAACTACCAGTACGCTTTAGTTGGAATACAGTCCTTTTGAAATGATTTGAGGCCTGTCATGCCAAATTATTAATTCGTAGGTATAAATTCGAATTTCGAAATTAGGTAGCGGGTTCGAACTAAAAGATTCTTCCCTTTTATTTGAATTCAGACTTGAATTCGAGGCCCAAATTTATAAATGTAAATTAATTGACCTTTAGAGACAAATAAAATAAATTGAAATCGTAGTCAATTTATGTTGGCCTTTAAATAATAAAAATGACACGAGCCTCGCCAAATCAAATATACAATTACGGGGCCCCTCATTAATTACTTAATAAAAAATACTTAGAATACGGGATGAGCTGTCTAGCGAACTTCACGGCTTTCCCCAAAGATAATAACGCGTTAGACTCTTTAGGTGTCATTTTAATTAAATTACATTCTTAAACTCGGGTGCGCATTTATGTGACCCAAATCTAAATCTCAACGGAGTCGAAATGTATTAACAATCATGGGTGCATTGATTGCGACGTGGTTCGAAATGCATTTTCACGATGTTGCAATTCTATTAAATATATTAATAAAAGTTGTTTAAAGTTAATAAAAGCACATAAGTTATAATATGTATTAAAATAAGATATTTAGCCATTTATAACAGTTTAAGCGACCGTGCTAGAACCACGGGATCCGATGGTGCCTAACACCTTTCCTCGGGTCAATAGAATTCCTTACTTAGAGTTTCTGGTTCGCAGACTCCAATTGGGAAGTCGAATATTTTCCTCGATTTGGGATTTAAATTAAACTGGTGACTTGTGACACCGAAAGCCAATCCTATCCCAAGTGGCGACTCTAAAAATAAATAAATAATCTCATTTCGAAGAATGTCACTTTAAATGAAAAAACACCCTTATACATCTACCCTCCGGGGTGGGTGCATAAAAAGGAGGTGTGACAGCTCTGACGACTCTGCTGGGGATTTGGATCCAGAACTTCTGTTCACGGTTTAAGAATTCGAGCTTAGAATAACTGTTATTTTCGGCTTTATCTGATTTTCCTACATGCTCCATGCTTAAAGTGCTAAATGCCTACCGCATTGATATTATCTGAAATGTATATAAACTGTGCCGAAACACTTCTCTTCTCACATCCGGGGATGTGCTTACTGGTGGAGACTCCCTATTTCGTTAGTGTTTTATCCTAAAATAAGAAAGTGGCTCGGAAAGTTTCTAAGCCGGCTGGCCTTTTGCTTCCCGGAAAGGAGCTCCTTCCCCGACTCGAGTTGTTTGCTCGGGCACACAGTTTATAACATATACTCAGGCTAAACAAAGAATAACAAAGCCTCATAGGAATGATTATTTGCATTATGTGCATTTGACTTAGGAGACCGAACACAGGGTTTAGGTCTGTCTAGGACAAGTGTACCCGAAATGAAAAAGACCACCCTGATGCATTTTACTTGCGCATTTATTTGCTGCATTTGCATGTTGACCGCCTTTCAAGTACTAAAAAGGGAAAAATAGTGGTGTAGAGGGTTAAGAGAGTTAATCACTAGTTTTAGTAGTGCCGATACTCCGCCACTTTTTTTTTTAAAAAAAAAGAATTTTATTTCTCAAAAATGGTTTGTCTTATTAAAAAAAATGTTTTCAAAAAAATATATTGCTTCGTTTGCTAAACAAAATGTGATTTGGTTTTTAAAATAATAGTTTGTGTTTTAATAATGAAAATAATAATTAGTGTTTTATTTGCCAGTAATTCGAAAAAATAGAAAAAAAATTGTTGTGTTTTTAAATTGTTTGCTTTATTACTCCGAACTACGCTGGTTTGACTCACCGAATGTGAGATACGTAGGTAATCCTCATCGGGTCCAACTTTCCCTTTGCAAAAGTAGCCACAAAACAAAAATGTCAAATTTTATTTTGCTGTCAGGTAGTGCCGTTTTTGTCAAATATAGCCAAATATTCTCGAAAGGGATGTCGAAAGGTTGACTTTGCATAAACGAACACCTTTAGATTATTTTTTCGGTGGACTCACACAGCCTTAAAATCTTCATCCCAGAAATGCGGAAAGGCCGTGATCGGAGAACCGGATCTCTTTGTTTAATTTTGAAAAAAAATAGTCGAATCATGGCCAGTCAAAATAATTTTTGATCACATTAATAAATGTGCAGGATGAGCACAATTCAATATGAACCCTTTTCAATCCTGACAAAAATCCTGGTCCAATTGCAATTATGGTGGAATGATTTGGGCAAAGAAGTGCAGGACGAAGTCAAGAAATATCTGAAAGGTCTTACGGGTTTGTTGGAAATCAAACCTCGAGCGGATATTATAAGAGCATTTGTCGCCTACTGGAACCCAGCACACAATGTATTCCACTTCTCAGATTTTGAACTCACCCCAACTATGGAGAAAATAGTCGGGTATATGGGGAATATTGAATTGCCTTTAGGACACAAATATCTGGTTGCTCCATGAGCAGTCATTGTACATCGGTTTTTATATTCCTTAAAAATAATTAGAACGGTTCATAACCCAGTTTTAGCAAAAGGCTTTTGTACTATGATCTTTATATACCAAAGATACGGCTACATGGGAGGTTTCGACAAGCCAGATAATAAGTTATCCAACAAAAGTAACCATCGGAAATGGGATGAACATAGACGAGTTGCTTTTATGATAACTTTCTTAGGATTTTGGTGTTCCCAAGGAGAGATGAGAATATTGATATAAAAATAGATGGCATCGTCAGTACACTGCTCACTCAAGAGGAAAGCACTCTTACGCCCATGTTAGTATCTGATATCTCCCGAGCTCTCACAGCCTGCAAAGCTGGAGGAGACTTCTTCCAGGGATGTAACTTGTTGTTACAAATATGGATGATCGAACACCTATGTCACCGCGCCCAGTTCCTGAGATATGGTTTAGCAGAAAAGATTTGCATAGAGGAGTTCTACACAAGAATTAATGGGGTCAGTTTACCTGAAGGAGTTGCAGCATGGACGTCATACTTTCAAACCCTCAATGCCAGTCAAATACAAGGACATTGGGATGGTTACCGGTCAACGTGGTCATATATATGCCAGCGTCTAGGCCCTTTTTTCTCTTAATGGGACTCTATGCGCCATATATGGTTTTGAGGTAACTTGGAAGATGCCAAATACTGCCAAGAGATGAAGATCTAAGTACCTAAGTAATCGAAATTGGTCCCGACGGCCAATTTCCTGAGGCAAGAGTCCGCTAGATCTGGAGTAAATGCCAGTATCTAGATACGAACACTTGTGTATTAGATCGGACCAAAGGGGAGGTTTTGCCTGGATATCATGCTTTGTATAAAGGGGAAGTGTCATGTGGAAGGCCGGCTAAAAGACCTCACCTCCAAGATTTCGCCTAGTCATCGCGAGAACAATGGGATTGGTTGGCTAAGGAAAATGAGTACATGGCCAAGATAGGAAAACTGGAGAAGCAAATCCAAGATCTCAAGTTCGAGAACAATGTACAAGCTGCAGCTAATGAGGGAGATAGAAAGAAGTTGGCTCAAGAAAATGAAGCCTAGAGAGCTCAAATCCAACAGATGAGGATAGACTCTGACAAAAAACTGAGGAATTGGTCGGATGAACGGCTGATAAAGGGATTAAAATGGGAAATTATAGAGTGTCAGGAAAAGCTGAAGAAATTCGAGGGTACCACAGCACCACTCCGGGCTGGGCAAAAAGAAGAGAAGAACACACTCATTACTTGCAGCAATTAAAAAGGGATTATTGGAAAATCATTCTTCGTCCGGAAAGGAAGGTGACCACCCTTGAAGACGAAGCAGCTCAACAAGCCAAAGCTTTTGAGACCGAAAGTAAACACTGCTATGATTTGTTGGCCCAAATGGAAGTAGAAATACAGCAGCTGTGGAATCGGCATTTTCAGGATTCTTAGGTTTTGGAAGCCCGAATTGATCAAATAAGGCGTCTGCTCACAGAAAAGGGTCAAACCAGGGACAGGATCGAGAGCATTGCCCACGCCATTGTTAAGAAATGCCAAGTGTGTGAAGACATGACCCGCACAACCTTCTTCCCGGCAATAATGATCTTTGTCAAGAGCATAATGTATGAATTTGAACAATTGGAAAGCGATCTTGCACCCAGGCCCGCGGCATGGCCGAACGATGCCCCGCGGGCACCATAATTTGGAGCTTTAATGTACTCATAGCTTGAGTCCATATTTTCTTTTCTAGGAGTCTGCTGTCTGTTAAAGTCCATTTTTCCTTTTCCGTACTAGAGTCTGTTAATAGTGTATTTTGTTTCAAGTCTGTTGTATCCCTCTTAAAAACTTATAGTTGGTAATAAAATATTTATTTTTCTTCACTTTTGCATTCTTTTTTTTTCGAACTACGCTCGGTCTGATTCATGCAGGGACATGATACATAGGCAATCCACAAAAGATTCGACCACCACTAAAAAAAATAATAAAAAAGGATAAATCCTGAGCCAGAATGGCGCATGTCAACCAATTCAATGCATGTAGAAATCCACTTAACTGTATAAGTGCACCACACCCCATCGTGAGATTACTTATCTGTAATTTGTTGCAAAACTAACCGTTTGCTGGCTGCAAAACTCAGGTTTTATAGAAAGGTGTTTGATTTTTTGGTAGTCTGTCCTCACATCCATACTTCACGAGGTCAAAGGGAAGTGTCCAGCCATCCGTCGCAAATTTGAGAAGAAGTGTTCACACTTACTTTACGAGGTCTAAAGGAAGCATAGAAATGTCTTCGGAAATCACTCCACCAACAATTCCTCTCTCAGAACAGAGTTCAATCACAATCATCCCAACTTCCAAATCAGCCACAGTTGAGGAGAACAAAATCCAACGTCTCTGCATATTGGAAATGTGGTACGCCTGGAAAAACGGAAGAGAAATGCCAAGCATAATCCCTGGATTACCCGAACTATTTCCTAGAACAGGTGGAACCTCCAATGTCCCTATCAGTTACCCAACTACTCCATTTGGGTATCCTACCATGCCATCTCATGCTTCCAGATCACCTTCTGAGTCACACCCCTAGGTGTCGGCCACCACTTTGCCCAGGTGCGGCACAACCCACTTTGTACAAGCCTAACTGTGACTCATCCTCGTTCACTTTCCTGGCACCATATTTCTCATTGGAACCTAATCGGTTTACTGCCAATACATACCCTTAACAACCTCAATACGAGTTTGTACCTGGAAAAAACCAAAACCCTAGGGCGTCCGAACAGGATGAGATGGCCAAAAGGATGAGAAGCCTCGAGCAAAGTTTGAAGAACATGTAGGGTTTGAGAGGACAGAAGAGTGCCTTATAAGCTGATTTGTGTATGTTTCCACAGGTCCATTTACCATCAGGTTTTAAAACACCTAAGTTTGATAAGTATGACGGGCATGGCGACCCCATCGATCATTTAAAGAGGCATTGCAACTAGTTGCGAGGAGATGAGTTACTAATGGCATACTTCAGAGAAAGCCTGATTAGTATCGTTTCGGAATGGTTCATGGACCAAGACATCTCCTGCTAGCATATATGGGATGATCTTGCCTGGGATTTTATTTGGAAGTTCCAGTACAACATTGACATCGCGCCGGATAGGAATTCTCTGGCAAAGCACAAGAAGAAGTCTTTGGAGAATTTCAGGGAATACGCTATTAAATGGTGCGAGCAAGCTTCGAGGGTAAAACCACACATGGATGAAATAGAAATGGTCACTGTCTTCTTGCAGGACCAAGAGCCTGATTATTTCTAGAACATGATGTCAGCCATGGGAAAGCCTTTCGTAGAGGCGATCAAAATCGAGGAAATGGTAGAGAATGGTCTAAAAACGGGAAGGATTTTGAGTCAGACGGCCATAAGTGCAACCTCCCAAACCATCCAATATGGGTCCAGAGGAATAGCGAGAGGGAAGAAAAAAGAAGAAACATCCATGGCAGTAACATGGATGCAAGAAGGGATGCGAGAATATCGTAACCCGAGGCCTCATTTTTCAAAAAGAGCCCCGCAACACTATTACCCTCATCAAGATGTGGCCTACTAGCCCCAACCATACATGGTTATGAATGCTCAACCCTATGGCCGACCACAACAGTAGATCAATCGGAACCAAACTCCACCTCCCAAAAATCAACCTCCTTACCGAAACCACTACAATCCCTAACCACCCCAAAATAACTTTTGTCCCCAAGAACCTCCCAGGAGATAAACCATCACCCCCATCGGTGAACCATATTCTGAATTGCTCCCTAAACTTGTCCAAATGGGTCTCCTACAACCCATACCCCTAAACAGGCAGAACCCGGAATAACCGTCATATCAACTGGGCATCAGATGCGCCTATCATTTAGGGGTAGAAGGGCACAATACCAACAATTGATGGACTCTGAAAAGAGCAGTTGAGGATTTGATAGAACAGAGAAAGATAGTGGTAAGGGACAAGGAGGTCCCAAATGTGACCAATAATCCTTTGCCCACTCACAATAATGGGCCACTGTTCGGGATGATCTGTGAGGACAAGGAGTTTGATCCCGCCCTGAAGACCATAATTGCCATTGTTGACACAGAGGGAAAGCTTACAGCAACCCTGAGGAAAGAATAAAGGGAAAAGAAGATTAAAACTGACAAGCCAGAATTTTAGAAGAATGTTGAAACAAAATAAGAGATGGCGCTCCCTAAAAATAGCGTCCTTTACATCCCAAGAGGTCACCAAGAAAAGCCACTAGTCACGAGTACTCTAAAGAGATTTAAAGTAAAGAAAAGAATACTGGGATAGGTGCCAAAAGGGACCTGTGTGGTCCGAGGGACGATTAAACCGCCTCGGCTGAATGAGCTAGTGGTTATCGGATACATGCCACAGAAGCCTATGATATATCCTACCACTATACCCTGGAATTACAACAAAACATCGATGACCTATAAGGGCAAAGAAATCTCAGGAGTAATACAAGACAACCCCCTATTGAAAAATACGCCAATTTGGGAGAGATAAATAGTGCCATCAGAAAACGCGTCCCATCTAAAAAGCTTGTGAGTGCCGAGGAAGCAGAAAATTTCTTTCAAAAGATGAAGATGGCAGATTATGAAGTGATTGGCCAGCTTCGAAAGTTCCCTGAGCAGGTTTCCCTGCTATCTCTATTGATGAATTTCACCAAACATCAGGAGGTATTGATCAAGACTCTTAATGAAGCATATGTGCCTGTTGAGAATTCTGTAGAGCAGCTTGGAAGAATGGCAGAAAGGTTCTTTGCAATCAACCAAATTTCTTTTAGTAAGAATGACTTGCCCCCAGAAGGAGCCGCACATAACAAAGCCTGCACCTAACAGTCAAATACGAAGGGTACTATATGAAAATGGTAATGGTGGATGGAGGTTCCGAAGTAGACATCTGCCCGCTCTCGACTTTACAACGCATAGAAATTGGGACCGAAGGAATTCAACCCAACGATGTTTGTGTATGGGCGTTCGATGGTATAAAAAGGGACACGATTGGAGAAATCGACTTGATTTTAACTATTGGCCCAGTGGATTTTGAAATAACATTCCAAGTTCTGGACATGGACACGTCCTACAACTTTCTTCTGGGGAGGACATGGATTCATGTGGCCGCAACTGTACCTTCTAACCTTCACCAAATGGTAAAGTTTGAGCATGAGGGCCAAGAGATCGTGGTCCACGGGGAAGATGAGCAATCAATCTATCGATACCCTTCAGTCCTGTGCCTTGAAGAAAGAGAGGGAACACATAGTTTATCAGGCTTTTGAATTTGTGGTCGCCGACAAGTATGATGAAGGGGACCCTTGTCCCGAACCCTTCCTTTCTAATGCATCAGTCATGGTGGCTAAAGAGATGATCCGACGCGGTTTCAAACTAGGAAAAGGGCTCGGGAAATCATTACAAGGAATAGCATAACTCATTACCCTGCCTTCGAATGAGAAGTTCTTCGGGGTAGGTTTCTGCCATACCCCAGATGATGTAAGAAGGGCAAATAAGAGGCGAAATTACGAATGGAAGTTGCCTCGACCACAACCACATTTGTGTGAAGCTTTCGTTAGACCAAAATAAGTTGAAGAAGAAAATTATGAGGTTTTCACGGTTTAGAAAATAGATGATATTTGTGGGGCCATGAGGAAAATGCTCTATGAGAATCACATGGTAGAGCCAGGGAAAGGGTCTAGCACTACTGAGGTGCTTTACATGGGACCAGCCTCCAAGATGCAATTGGAAGGCTATGCCATTTCTAACCAGGAGGGAGTCCCGGTAGATTTATCCTGCCACTTTTTTTGTATCTCAAGTTATCCAGGGTGTAACTCAGATGTTTTCTTTAGTTTTGGTCTTTAAATTTCCAAATGTAAACCCTGTTATCTTCAAATTCCAAGAAATGAAACCAAATTTCATTGTTCACTTTCCTTTAATCTTTCTGATTTTTGCTATTTTTTTTTCTCTTTCAGTTCTAATAATGCGGCTTTAAATAACATGACATGCTTGCGGACTTCATGCCCAAATCGAAACACGTTGTCTAACTATGAAATAATTAACCACAAATCGGAATATGATGAAGAAGAGGCTTTTAGGGAAATAAATCGAGAACTGGAAAACTTTGAGAATAAACCTAAGCCGAATTTGAATGACACAGAACCGGTTAATTTGAGAACTTCCGAATATGTTCGAGAGACCAAAATAAGCATTCACACATATGAGAAAACACAGGATGCAATAATTCAACTTTTGTTTGAATTTAAAGATGTGTTTGCTTGGTCATATGATGATATGCTAGGATTAGGTGTTGATCTAGTGGTACATAAATTTCCAACCTACCCTGATTTTCCCCCAGTTCAACAGAAGCAGAGGAAATTCAAGACTGATATCAGTGATAAAATCAAAGAAGAGATCACAAAACAGTTGAAAATAGGGGTAATCCGGGTGGTCCAGTATACTACGTGGCTGGCTAATGTAGTTCTGGTATCGAAGAATAATGGGAAAACTCCGTTGTGCGTGGATTACCGAGATTTGAATAGGGCAAGTCCCAAAGATAACTTCCCCTTACCCAACATCCACATCCTTGTTGATAACGGTGCCAAACATGAGACACAGTCCTTCGTGGATTGTTACGCGGGATATCACCAGGTGTTGATGGATGAGGAAGATGCCGACAAAACTGTTTTCACTATACCTTGGGGTACATATTGTTATAGGGTCATGCCATTTGGTTTGAAGAATGATGGGGCGACCTACATGAGGGCCATGACCGCTATTTTCCATGATATGATGCACCATGAGATAGAGGTATATGTGGACGATGTAATCATCGAGTCCAAAACCCTTGATAATCATGTACAAGATTTGAGGAAATTCATTGAACGGTTGCGCAAGTATGATTTGAAGTTGAATCGAGCTAAATGCACCTTCGGGGTCCCATCTAGTAAACTTTTATCGAGTTAGACCCAACAAAAATAAAGTCTATCAAGGATTTGCCTCCTCCAAGAACCAAGAAAGAAGTAATGAGTCTCTTAGGTAGATTAAACTACATTAGCCGTTTCATCTCTTAATTGACCTCCACATATGATCCCATATTCAAATTGCTGAGGAAAGATGTCTCGATCAAATGCATAGTAGACTGTCAAGAGGCATTCGACAAGATCAAAGAATATCTGTAGAATCCTTCGGTGTTGGTCCCGCCAGAACAAGGGAGACCTCTATTTTTATATCTGACAGTCTTAGAAAACTCGTTTGGTTGTGTCCTCGGGCAGCATGGTGCAACGGGGAAGAAAGAGGGGGCGATCTACTACTTGAGCAAGAAGTTCACTAGTTATGAAGTCAAGTACACTTTGTTGGGATGAATGTGTTGTGATTTGACATGGGTCGCTCAAAAGTTGAGACATTATCTCCAGGCTCACACCACTAACCTCATTACCAGGTTGGATCATTTGAAGTACATATTCCAGAAACCGATGCCCACCGAAAGATTGGCAAAGTGGCAAATTCTGCTTACTGAATTCTATATAGTCTATGTCACCCGCACGGAAATGAAAGCCCAAGAATTAGCGGATTACTTGGCCGAAAACCCGATTGAATGGGGAGTACCAACCATTGAATACATACCTCTCGGATGAGGAGGTAAATACAATAGAAGTAGTCCCTGAAGATGCCCATGCTTGGAAAATGTTCTTCGATGGAGCAGTAAATGGCAAAGGCGTAGGGATTGGGGCAATTTTGATCTATCCCACCGGTCAACACTACCCAGCTACGGCTAGGCTCCGTTGCTTTTTCACAAACAATATAGTTGAGTATGAGGATTACATCATGGGCATCAATATGGCAATTGACCAAGATGTCAAAGTTTACTGATCATGGGAGATTCTGACTTGATTATCAGACAAGCCCTAGGTGAATGGGAGACCCGAGATGTCAAGCTCATTCCTTACCGACAGCACGTAGAGGATCTCAACAAGCAATTTACATCAATAGAGTTCAGGTACATCCCACGGTGTCACAATGAACTAGCTAATGCACTTGCCATATTAGCTTCGATGCTACCATGTCCAGGCAACGCCCACGTTGATCCTTTGGAAATCCAAATCAGGGAAAGACACGGTTACTGCAATGTGATCAAGGTAGGACCAAATATCCAGCCATGGTACCACGATGTCAAGAGCTTTTTGAAAACATAGGAATACCCCGAACATGCTACTGGAGATCAGAAGAGAACTATCAGACGACATGCAAGTGGTTTCTTTTTTAGCGGCAAAGTCTTGTACAAGAGAACCCCGGATCTCAACCTGTTAAGATCCGTTGACACCGAGGAAGCCGGAAGAATCATGCAATAAGTACATGCGGGAGTTTGTGGTCCTCATATGAACGGTTATGTTTTGGCCAAGAAAATCTTGCGAGGTGGTTATTATTGGATAACTATGGAAAAAGATTGTTTCAGTTTCATCTGGAAATGCCATTAGTGTCAGGAGCATGGAGATCTGATTCATGCACCTCCAACAAAGCTACATCCTATGTCGGCACCTTAGCCTTTTGTCGCTTGGGGCATGGACTTCATTGGTCCGATTGAGCCAAAGGCATCAAATGGGCATAGATTCATATTGGTTTCCATCGAATATTTCACAAAATGGGTCGAGGCTATCACTCTCAAAGCAGTCACTAAGAAAGTTGTAGTGGACTCTGTATACTCAAATCTTATCTGCCGTTTTGGTATTCCTGCCACTATCATCACAGATAATGCAGCAAACATGAATATTCATTTGATGGGAGATATATGTGAACAATTCAAAAGAATGCATAGGAACTTCACTCCTTATTGGCCCAAAGCCAACGGTGTCGTTGAAGCGGAAAACAAGAACATCAAGAAGATTTTGAGAAAAACAATCCAAAGTTCCAGGTAGTAGCATGAACAGTTTCCTTTCGCCTTATTGGGATATCGCACTACA
The DNA here is from genome assembly GCA_032618575.1 of Nicotiana noctiflora. Lineage (NCBI taxonomy): Eukaryota > Viridiplantae > Streptophyta > Magnoliopsida > Solanales > Solanaceae > Nicotiana > Nicotiana noctiflora. The sequence goes on along the minus strand of JASVEL010011723.1, from coordinate 163,919 downwards.
ATGCGCATATCGGTAGGAGCCACCTCATATTTATTGGTTTATAGAACAGAAGCTGTGATACCGGCGGAGGTGGAAATTCCTTCGCTCCGAATCGTTGTTGAAGCAAATATTGAAGATAGCGATTGGGTTAAGACTCGTTTGGAGCAACTGACTTTAATTGATGAAAAACGAATGGCTGCAGTCTGTCACGAGCAGTTGTACCAATAAAGAATAGCCCGTGCTTACAATAAGAAAGTATGACCCAGGAATTTTGAAGTCGGGCAATTGGTGTTGAGTCACATTCTTCCCCATCACCAGGAAGCAAAAGGAAAATTCGCTCCTAATTGGAAAGGTCCAAACATCATCAGGAAAATATTACCGAGATGAGCATTATATCTAGGTGATATTGAAGGAAATGATCCTAAAACGCAGATGCAATCAAAAGGTACTATGTCTAAAGTTTACTTCGATGATGTTTTGTCGCAATTGAGATGATGAAGGCTTTTGTTCCCGCTACCCAAATAGTGTCCACCCTTTTTGCAAACCACTTTGAGCCGTTTACCTTTCTTTGGCTGCCCTCATTGGAATCAGAAAGCACCAATCCACCAAAAAAAAAATTATTATTATTATTATTATTACTATACCCAAAGAAGACCTGAACTATGTTCTGACTTGATTCCAAAGGGATATGTAGGCAACCTCTCGCTGAGGTTCAGTCACACCAAAACAAAAATCCCAATTTCCCAAAAATTGAAACTGGGGCAGATGATATGATAGTTTAGTTTGAATCTGCCAGAATGGTTCCAAAGTTGTAATTCCACTCAAAATTCTTGTTACCCAAAGACCTTGTTCAAGTCATTCAGGTCAATTGTCAAAGGAAGGGAAGTGAAAAACATCATTGATGAATCTGATACAGCCTGAATTGAGAGAAACAAGATGAGAGAGTCTTATCAGTGAAAACCTTCGGGCACCATAAGGCGATGGCTAGTATAGAAACTAAAAATGAGAGAGTCCTCTTAGTGAAAACTTGCAAAGAGCACTATCGGGCGACGGCGAGAAGAGAAATGAGAGAGGTCGATTGGCGAAAACCCGCAAAGGGTGATGTCGGACGAAAATAAGATATCTCATCACTAAAAGGGTCCTAGAAAGGTTCCCTGGTTTTGAAACGCGGATCAAAGGGGTTCACGAGAAGTTGGAAAGTTTGTGGGTCGGGCGTCCAGTCCAAGAAGCATGTCATGTTCATTTGAAGTCGACATGTACACCCTAGATAAGTCATTTTTTTCCCCGGAAGGGACACTTCTCTTTACACTCATATGTTTGTCATTGTATATTTCTTCTTTGAATCTCTTTCGGTTTAATTCTTATTCTGGAATCACTGCAAAGAAAAGTGGCAGGACTGGTTTTGCAAGGCTCTGCCTGGTTAAATTTGAAGAAAATGCTCAGCCACAACAAGTGCGTCAGTCCAATCCCGACTGCCATAATGGTTGATACTTCAAAGCAATAACGTTTGAAAAGAAATAAAATCAAAGGCAAAGATCATAGCCCACAAGTGCGAGTCATAATGAAATTTGGAGAGTTGAAACCAGTTGGTTTGAAAAGAGGTTCACCCTCAAGGCTAACAAGTAGCAAGTTCTCAACGAAAAAGAGGCCAGGATCAAGCAATTAGGATGATCAAGGCCACAAAATTAATCACCATTTTAAACTAATAAATTTTCTTTGATTGAAGACAATTTCTATTCAAAGAAATCATGCAAGAAGCAGATACAACCCAAATAGGAATGAAATATGCAAGCATTGAAACATTTTTGCAGCAGAAAAGCAACCAAAAGGGAAGTTTCCCGAAATTCTTTCATGCATTTTTGCTAATTGAAAAGAATAAAATAAGAGAAGAAAAAATGGGGAGAAAAAGAAGAATAAAATAAGTGAAAACGATAATTCCAAAAGATAAACAAATCATAGTAGCAAGGAATCTTTTCTTCTGAGTCTCGGCATAACCCGATGACCTTAACGGCATAACCCGTTAAATCCCGGCATAACCCGTAGATCTCCCTGGCATAACCCAAAGAGCCTTTCCTTTCCAAGTCTCAGCATAACCCGATGACCTTAACGGCATAACCCGTTAAATCCTGGCATAACCCGTGGATCTCCCTGGCATAACCCAATGAGCCTTTTCTTTTCGAGTCTCGGCATAACCCGATGACCATTCCGGCATAACCCATGGATCTCCCTGGAAAAATTCAAGGAGCCTTTTCTTTCCAAGTCTCGGCATAACCCGTGGATTTCACTAGCATAACCCAAGAAGCCTTTTCTTTCCGAGTCTCAGCATAACCCGATGACCATCCCGGCATAACCCGTGGATCTCCCTGGCATAACCCAATGAGCATTTTCTTTCCAAGTCTCAGCATAACCCGATTACCTTAACGGCATAACCCATTGAATCCCAGCATAACCCGTGGATCTCCCTGGCATAACCCAAGGAGCATTGTTCTTTCCAAGTCTCGGCATAACCTGATGACCTTAACGGCATAACCCGTTAAATCTCGGCATAACCCATGGATCTCCCTGACAAAACCCAAAGAGCCTTTTCTTTCCAAGTCTCAGCATAACCCCATGATAGTCCCGGCATAACCCGTGGATCTCCCTGGCATAACTCAAGGAGCCTTTCCTTCCCAAGTCTCTACACAAGCCGATGACCTTAACAGTATAACCCGTTAAATAACAGCATAACATGTTGAATCCCGGCATAACCCGGCCATTTCCCCGCACAACCTCAATCCATTCACCAGGATACACAATCTTGATGTGACTTCTTAGATACATGTCACAACTAACTCACAAAATTTTCCTAGTACAAACTGGGGCAGAAAATTTCGTTCGTTCATTTTTCTTAGATGTCTTAAGTCAGGTTGATCGCAAAACACAAGACGCAAGGTGATCAATGCGACAAGTTTCTCTCCAAGATAAGAAGAAAACAATAAAAGAAGAAAAGAAATGAGTTTGAACATTGGGGCGAATGGAAGGGCGAACTGTTCGAAATCTGATGGAAATCACAAGCCCTGCCAATCCCTTCCTGGCTCAAATTCTTTAGAAAGAAACAAATAATTACAACCTGCGGGCATCAAGATTCAGATCGAAGTCTCCGACAAAATTAACTAAGACTCAAGATCAAGTTTCTAAAGGATTATAGATAGGAATCTTGTAACTCATAGTTGATAGACATAGTTAGCTTAGCTTCAATTTTCATTTTGGTGTAATAAGGAGGTCAGTAAGCGGTAACAATAACAGTAGCAATAGTAACAGCAAGGTCAAAGCTTCATGGTAGTCCTAGCTACCAAAACTTCCCGAACTACATTAACCTGATTCCTGTTTAGCCCAGGATATGTAGGAGGCCTCCCGAAGCAAAGGCTCGGTCAAACTCTTTCAAAATGCTTCACGACGGAGTACTCGAACAAGTAAAAATCGCTCGTATCCGCTCATTTATCTTTGCGCAAAAACTTTTCGTGTTTCCGGCAAAGAGGGGCAGATGTGAGCATGTTATTTTTGCCCTATATAAGAATTATTCCCAAAAAATCCAAAATAAAATATTTTAGTGTTATGTGTGATTTTTTGTGAATTTATTTGTTATTTTTCGTATTGTTTGCATTTGTCTGTGCATGTTTATTTGTTAAATTAATATAAATTACAACAAAAAATAAAGGTTATGTTTACATTAAGAATTTATTACGAGTAATTAAGTAATTTATTTTACAAAAATGAGAAAATCATGAAAAATAATACACTTTACATTTAGCATTTAAAAGTCTAGTTGTGTGATTTATTTTAATTAATATTTAATTATGTATGTTATTTGTTAATAGAATTTAATTAGTTTCAATAAGTCAATTTGATTTTACAATTTAGAGTTTTAGTTTTAATAAAATCGGAATTAAAAAGAACAACAAAAAAACACTTAAAATGAAAAAGGAAATCGGATTGGGCCATTCCAATTGACCCAAGATCGGGCCCAAACACCTCCTCACTCACCAGCCCAACACCACCGGCCCTAGACCCAACCAGTAATTAAAAGACCAGACGTCCCCGTTTTGTTTCTAAACGACCCTGTTTCCTCCCTATTAGTTAATCCAAGCCTTTAAGATCATCTTCATCTAATGAACCAGATTAATTGATTCATTTTGACATATCAAACCGCCCAAACCCCTTTTTGCTCGTTTATTTCCAATGCCCTCCCCCCTTTTTTCGTCTCTGAAATAGACGATCCAAACGACCCACCCAAAAAACCCTAGCCTCCATCCCACCCCTCGCCTGAAAACTTGGCGGCGTCGGCTCCCATACACGCCAAAGTTACACCCCTGAACCACCCTGATCCCCTCTCTCCAAAACCACCCTCCGCTAACCTCAAGTCATCCCGGGCCGGCTCGAATTTTAGATCGAAGAATCTAACCAAAAACCTAGTTTATCCAATCGCCGCCAAACTCACACCACATCACACCTGGACATCTCTCACAACTAAGACATCGCTAGTTTCCCTCAAATGTAGTTAGAACCCGTCGAGCCCCAAATCGGCATGCAAGAACCCTATAATTCAAAGCCTTGGGGTTTCGCCAAGTCAAGAGAGGAATTGAAGACTATTAGACCCTAATCGAGGTGTTCTCAATTGAGAACATTTCGTCTAGAGTCTGTTAGACTTCAAAGTGGTCGAATCCAAGTTAAGCAAGCCTGGGTCAGCCCTGTTTCTAAGCGCTTGAGATATGATTTCTTTCCTTCTATTTCGTCTTGTTCTATCTGTTTTGCGTGGTTAATTCTCTTTGTTGACTTTTTTATTTATTATTTTATTTCAATTATGCCCGTCTTTCGTAGACTTTTTGTTTATTTTTTATCGATTTTTTTTGTTTGTTGCTTAATTACATTGCGACGAACAACATTCGTTGATACAACTCAAATTTTAAATTAGTTTGATTTGTTTTAGATGCATCAAAATTAATTTAATTGATTCTCCCTGAAGTTTGTTAACCTCCTTAAAGTTTTCTAATTTGTTTCTCTGCTTAAAGTGTTGTTCATAATATTGCCGTGTTCATTACTTCTTGTTTCTCTCCAAGACATGTTATTTGGTCAAAGTTTTCATTTGTTCATTCGTTTGGGTGTTATGAGCTATATAATATATAATAGATTCAACAGTTTTTCATCGATTATTTTGTTTACTCTTTGTTTTGTCAGAACATTGGAATCACATGTTTGGCATGTTGTAATCTTTTATTGAAATAAATATGTTGTTTGAATATTTCTGCTTGAATCATTTGTGTAAAAATCATTAGGTTTGAATTGGTTATAGCTGCAATTTCAAACCTTAGAGATCATTCTATTTTTGGGATTTTCACATAGAGGTTGATTCCCACCCCTATTAGGACCTCCAATTTATCATTCCATAAGTATTAGGAGGGTAGTTTGGGAGTTAAAGTTTGAAAATCTGTTTAGTTAAAGTAGATTTTTCTATTTCGAATGGCCTGCTAGTTGAATGTTCAGTGGGCCACTGAACAACAACAACAACAACAACAACAACCCAGTATAATCCCACTTAGTGGGGTCTGGGGAGGTTAGTATGTACGCAGACCTTACCTCTACCCTGGGGTAGAGAGGCTGTTTCCAAATAGACCCCCGGCATCCTTCCCTCCAAGAACTTCCCACCTTGCTCTTGGGGAGACTCGAACTCACAACCTCTCGGTTGGAAGTGGGGGTTGCTTACCATCGGAGCAACCCCTCTTGTCTAGCCTAATGATTTTAATAAGAGTCTAGCCTAATGATTTTACTTAATTGGAAATCAAAAGCAGTAGAATAATGATAAAAAGGTTAAAGGGTTTCACATAGTAAAGGAATATAAGGCTGAAAAGGTTAAAATTTGAATAGAAAAGGGGATTACTAGTGGATTCACCCTAGTTAAAGCACTTTTAGGAAAGTAAGTATGGAGGAGAGGTAATAATAAAAGGAAAAGTTCTGTCAAAAAGGAAAAAATGGGCTGGAAAGTAGGGAATATAGGGCTGGTCAGTTTTAAAACAAATTAAAACAGGCTGGAAAGTTTTAGTTATGGGCATATAAGAAGGATTGCTTCAGAATAAAAAGAATGAAGAACTAACCTTCTGGAATAGAGAAACAAAAGAGAGTTTTACTCATTTTTTGAGAGCCTGTTGAGTCTTAAGCAACTCCCTCGAGTCCTTGTAACACTATTACATTTGCTCTCAAGGATACAAACATTTGACTTTTACCTCTGTTTCTATTGCCATACTCGAGTTTCCAAGTAAACTGAAGGGTTCTGTGGGTTTATTTGAATTGGGTCTTTGTTGTCTAGTCTTCTGGAATTGCTGTTGTTTGTTCTTAAGTTCCGTGTTGGTTTAATTTATCCCGGGAACTTTAGTCTTCCTACTAAGCTGTAGATTTTGTGTCACTAAGTTGCGTTGGTTAGCCGTTGATGTTGTTTGCTGTGTTTGGAGCTGCTACTGACCTTCTCCTCTTTCGTTTCTCTGGTTAAATCTAAGGTACACATTGCTATATCTATCGACAATCTAATTTCTCTTCGCTACTAGAATTTTGGTCCTACTGCTGGCTCTACATTTGTTTTCCTCTGAATTATTTAATAAACTCTTCATGTGTGGGAGTCAATTTTGTAATGAGTTTGTTCGCTGTACCTATTGACATCGAGTCTATTTGTTTTCCTCCGTTTACTCGATCTCTGCTTGAAATTGTCTTTGTTCTTTTTGCTGTCAAATGTATTTTGCAACTGGTTTCACGACTAATGAATCTTGGTGTGGGAGATTAAAGCTAAGTTTGTAGTTATGGGCTAAACGGAATGGACTTTAGAATAGGAAGAAATGTTAACATAATTTTTATGTATATTTGAAATTAGTTGTGTATGAGCCTGCGTTGTTTTTCTTTCACTATCGTTTGAGTTATGCTGCAAATGGATTGTTTCCAAAAAAGACTATATAATATTATTGTTTAAAGCTATTGGTTTTGAACTCTTCTGATTCTTAATTGCTTTATAATTGGAAAGGTTTTAATCTATAACACACTTTAATCCAATTTTTATCCTCCAAGTTTGTTCTTATGTTTACTTTTATATAAAGTAGCAGTTAGTTGTCCAGAGATATGTAATAATAGTGGATTTCTAAATGTAAATTAATTGACATACGCTTATTGTAAGATTGATAACTCTAATTTGTTGAAGCTCGAGCTAAGCATGAGTAATGATACTGTGTTAAAAATTGTAGCTTGCTTTAGACGCAATTAAAACTATTACAACTACCGGTACGCTTTAGTTGGAATACAGTCCTTTGAAATAATATGAGTCGTGCCATGTCAAATTATTAATTCGCAAGTATAAATTTGAATGTCGAAAGTAGGTAACGGGTTCAAACTAAAAGAGTCTTCCTTTTTATTTGAATTCGGACTTGAATTCGGGGCCAAAATTTATAAATGTAAATTAATTGACCTTTAGAGACAAATAAAATAAATAAAAATCGTAGTCACTTTAAGTTGGCCTTTAAATAATAAAAATAACACGAGCCTCGCCAAATCAAATATACAATTGCGGGGCCCCTCATTAATTACTTAATAAAAAATACTTAGAATACGGGATGAGCCGTCTAGCGAACTTCACGGCTTTCCCCAAAGATAAAAACGTGTTAGACTCTTTAGGCGCCATTTTAATTAAATTACATTCTTAAACTTGGGTGCGCATTTATATGACCAAAATCTAAATCTCAACGGAGTCGAAATATATTAACAATCACGGGTGCATTGATTGCGACGTGGTTCGAGATGCATTTCCACGATGTTGCAATTCTACTAAAAATAATAATAAAAGCGGTTTAAAGTTAATAAAAGCACATAAGTTATAACATGTATTAAAATCATATATTTAGCCATTTATAACAGTTTAAGCGACCGGGCTAGAACCACGGGATCCGAGGGTACCTAATACCTTCCCTCGGGTCAACAGAATTCCTTACTTAGAATTTCTGGTTCACAGACTCCAATTGGGAAGTCAAATATTTTCCTCGATTTGGGATTTAAATTAAACTGGTGACTCGGGATACCGAAAGCCAATCCTATCCCAAGTCGCGACTCTAAAAATAAATAAATAATCTCATTTCAAATAATGTCACTTTAAATGGAAAAACTCCCTTATACATCTATCCTCCGGGGTGGGTGCGTAAAAAGGAGGTGTGACAGGCACCATATCGCACGGCTCCGACATGAGTTATAGTAGTGGAAGAAGCAGCTTCAGGCTTTCTTGGTAACGAGTTCATTGGCAGGTCAATGTGGATACATGTTTAGCTTGAGTTGGCTTGGTGGCCCCTTATTGTATTGTGAAGGGATAGGTTGATCCGTTCGTTATTGAGCTTGTTAGTGATCTGAGGAGAGCTATGAGTTGCTTTTCGTTGTTTTGAGACGTTACGAATTGTTGGCTATGGGCACATGTGGTGCGGTTCAATTGTGGATTCATAGTGAAAGTCGACCGGGAAGAGTAATTGGGTGTACTCAGTAGATGGAATATTAGTTATGACCTTTTGGGGTAGATTCGGGTATTCTAATTCTATAATGTGAGACGGGGTCTCAACCTTATGTTGTGATGGTACTGATGAGCTTGAGGTACAACTCTTTCGTTTGAGTCATTTTTCATGATTTGAGTATATTCAGATTGTCTCTTATTGGTGTGCGTATTATGCAAGTTGTGATTGTTGGGGTTGCTAATGAATATAAACAAATTTGATTTTAGCTTGTTGGAAGAATAATATCGAGGTTCGGCTCGAAATTTGCTGTGGTATTAGTAAAAAGGGAAATGGCTTCATGAATGGTTGATCTGAGAAATGGATTACGGTTTATTGCGTGTTTCATTTATAGTGTTGGAATAAGACCTTAGTTGATAAGAGATTTTTTACCGGTATTCGGGTGTTGTGGGCAACTATTGTGAATAGAAGTTATCGTTTCGAATGTTTGGGTTATGTAGAATATCATATGATTGCACCTGAGATTGCAGGTATGGATTATTACAGCTAGTTCGGGCTTATTCTGAATATATATGTGAGGTTCTGATCTTGTGTATGATTTCGGAAAGTGCAATATGGTTCTATGATTTATGGACTAGATGGATTGTGGAATTTCAGCTTTGTCATGTTATCGGATCTATGCGAGATAGGGTGACGTCGGATCACTCCTAGGTATATGCTTGGTAAGGTCATTCAGCTAATGGTTGGTTTCTAGGACAACTCTGGGTACGCTCGAGCACGAGCGTTTGTTTAAGTTGAGGAGGATCTGATGGCATGACTCGTCGTCTCAGGAGTTACCGCCCTATTTCCCTCATTTTATGCTTCTTCATGTTTCACTATCAGAATTTGGTGTTATAGTTGATTTGGATTTGTTTTGGTAGAAAATGAGACACTTAGTCTCTTTAAGAAAGGTTTGGTTTGGAAAATTCAACCGGATGTCAACTTTTGAGTTAGAAGGCCCCGATTCAATTTTCGGCAATTCGGTTAGCTTCGACAAATGATTTGTGACTTAGAAATATGATCGGAATCGATTTTGGAGGTCCGGTGTAGAATTAGGCTTGAATTGGCAAAGTTAGTATTTTGGTGAATTCCGGTTGATAGGTGAGATTTTGATCCGAGGGTCGAAATGGAATTCCGAGAGTTGCAGTAGCTTTGTTAGGTGATTTTGAATGTGTGCAAAATTTCAGGTTATTCGGAGATGTTTTGGTAGGGTTTTTGATCGAATGCAAGTTTAAGATATTTTTGAAGAACTTAGGCTTGAATTCGATGAGAATTGTTGATTTTAGTGTTGTTGGATATGTTTTTGTTATTGGAACAAGTTTGAATAACGTTGTAGGATGCATTGGTACTTTTCGTTGAGGTCCTGGGGGCCTCGAGGTGATTTCGGATGGTCATCGGGATGGATTTTGGATTTGTGAGATAACTGACGGGTTGATAACTGGTATTTCTGCATCTGCGGAAAAAGGGCCGCAGATGCGATCTCGCAGATGCACATAAGGAACCGCATGTGTGAGTTCTGCTGGGAAGGCTAGTTTCCTCAAAAGCGGAAGAGGAACCGCATCGGCAGTATCGCAGATGCGTCGCTGCCATCGCAGATGCGGGTTTTGGTCATGTGGGAGATTCCACAAAGGAAGATAGATTTCCGCAGTAACGGAGTCCGCAAATGCGGATAAGGACCACAAAAGCAGTCCTAAAACTCCGGAGAAGTGGAGGATATTATAGAAGCATAAATTGCACTGCATATGCGGTAAGGCCTGGGCAGAAGGGTTCTAAAATAACATTTCCTCCGCGAGTCCAAGTTAATTTCCACCATTGTTGGGCATCTTTGAGAGCTTTTGGGTGGGAATTGAAGAGGGTTTTAACTGGAATTCATTGGAGGAAATATTTTTGAACTTAAAATACAATTATTGTGAAATTCGTCTAGAAATTCATGGAAATTTTGCTAAGATGGAAGATCTAGGGGCTTGGGATTTTGAGATTTTAAATTGAGGATTTGAGCGGTCATTTAAACTCCGATTTTGGTATTCTTGATATGTATAAACTCGTGGAGAGATAAGGAATCTAATGATATAAAAATTTCTGAGTTTCGAGAAGTGGGCCCAGGGCTCGGATTTTGTTAATTTTGAGATTTTTAATATTTTTCAATTGTTTTCACTTGAGCTTTGTTCCCTTAGAATATTATGATGTATTCGCTCTTATTTTGGTTAGATTGAATGTGCGTGGAGGCTTATTTGAGGAGCAAAGGCGTCGCGAGCTAGAGATTTTGCCGGTTCGAGGTGAGTAATGATTGTAAATGACAATCTGAGGGTTTGAAGCCCGAGATTTGCACATCATAGTGCTGTATTGAGGTGACTTGCATGCCAGATAGAGAGCGTGGGGTAGAGCACCATTAGGATTGTGACTTGGTCCATCCCGGTTAATGAAATTACTGCATAATTGACTGAAACTACTTGTTATCATCATAATTTGGGTTGATTGCCTTCGACCCAATTATTTGAATCCTTCAGGGATTGATATCATTGTTTTCGCATTATTTTTGCATATTATTTTATCTCGATCCAAGGTTTTAAATACTGTTTCACAAACTCATCCATCTTTCTTAGATTTAAAAGCTTAAACAATATTTTATGTGCATTTCTGGACTAAGCATGGATCGGCTGCGTGCCGCAATTGTGTTATATTGATATTGAGGCCGAGATCCTAGTTGATTACTTTGATCTTGAGGCCGAGAGCCTGGGTTATATTAATATTGAGGCCGAGAGCCGGGTTGATGCCCCTAGATGGCTTGATATTGCCCTTAGGCTGTAGGAGCCCCTCCGGAGTCTATACACACCCCCAGTGAGCGCCATCGGCAATAAATAAATGGATGGCTCAGGTTGCACGCCGCAGTGGGTACAAGAGTGTACCTTCATATGTGCTGCATTGCACTCATGCATTTGTTCTTATTTGTATTATCTATCATAATATTTCTGCACACTTGTTTCATTGGCTTTTATGCTACTTCTTGCAAAAATTACATGATATCATGTGTTATATGTTAATGCAGTGTTGTGCCCGAGGGGCTAACTTTTGTGCTTGCTTGTACTACTTGTTTCACATTCATTTTCTTAACTATTGGAAAAAGACATTTTCAAAAGAGGTTTAAACTGAGCTATGATATTTCTAAAGGTTTTACAGCTTCACTTCTTTCTCCCAAATGGCTTTTCACTGCTCTTATATAGCATGATGGTTTGCTTTACGTGATTTTTTACTACTCAGTTGTTATTTAACCTTATTACTCACTTAGTTGGAGTACTCACTTTATTCCCTGCACCTCCCGTGAAGATGCTTGTATTGGTGCACCCGGTAGCATGTTCTAGATGATTATAGGCAGAGCTATAAGAGTAGCTTGGTGACTGCCTGCGTTCGCAGCATCATGGTTTTCTCTTTTGGTTCATTATTCCGGCCTTGTATATTTTAGGTCATATAGTTGTATTTATACTCTGATATATGCTCGTAACTTGTGACACCCCGGTCGGGCTGTGTTAGGTTGTAAATTTCGTTAATTAATATCATTAAGTCGTATCTTGCTATTCATTTATGTTTAACTACTTTGAAAGAGACGAATTGGGTTAGTTGGCTATTCTTGTCTTCATGAGAGGCGCCATCACGACTAGTGCGGTGTTTTGGGTCGTGACACCAGTCCTGGGTGGAATTTACTATGATTTTTGTTATTAGCATGAAGATAGTCCTTTAAATTGTGTTTTTCCGCATTTATTTTTGCTAATTTACTTTTGTTAAATTTTAATTGTTAAAAGATAAAGGAAAATGTGAAATATTCTGTAATGATGGCTTGCCTAGCGAGTACAATGTTAGGCTCTATCACGGTCCCGGTAGTGGGAAATTCGGATCATAAAAAATTATATCATGCAATTTGTATTAATTATTTTATAATCAATTGATAGAAATATTTATTGTATTAAATGCATACTATTACCATTTGGGTTGATAACCAAACGTTGAGGAAATCATCTTTTATTGGATCCTCTTATTTATTTTTGACACGAAGCAAGAACACGCTGAATAATGGATATCTTCTTATTTTATATTTCTTGTAAGTAGAATCCTTTTCCTTTGTGGCCAGAAGCTAGCTGTTACAGTCTTTGTTTTTATTGATTTTGAAACTACTGGTGGTGCTTGATATAAATTACCACCCAAACTACTAATTTTTCACCAAACGATTTATTAATATCCAATATGCCTCTACAACTCCGTTTCACAGATAGCCATAAGTGCTTCATCACATATTATCAATTTTGCTTTCATTATAAATTTAGCACAATTGCTTTGCTTTGATATATTGTGATGATTATAGTAGCTTGAAGAGGTATATAAAATTTAAACTAGGTGGCCTTACAATAAAATCGTTATTAGTACACCACTTGCTATTTTTGCTAACAGTGTCATGCCTCTTGATATGATATTTGCAAGTAATGCATCACATAAAAATATTACTTCGATTCCGTCGGAGGCATTTACAAAGAATAATCCCATTATAGCAAATCGACTCAATATAATATAGTCTTGAAAACTTATTTTTGTTTAGGATTTGGCTTTCGTTGTACTTCCTCAAGCACTCATATGGCATTTTGATTCTTAATAATATATTAACCTTTTTACTTTGTGTTCTAGCGCTCTTTTTATGAAATACATTTATGTACCCTAAGTTATTTTTTTAAACTTGAATAAGAATTTTACTCATGTAATGAAATTAAAAATAATTTAATAAATTTTTTTTCTAAATAATTAATTAAAAATATTAATTATTTAATTTTAATATTAAAAATAATTTATTCTATGTTAATTCAGATCTTCATATTAATTCATCTATTTTTTGAATATTTAATCTTAATTATAATTTTATCCACCATAAATTTTATTTTCAAAGAATAAAAGATTGATATGACATTTCACTTTTAGATCGTTATGTTTGTAGAATCATTATGTAACGACCCGACCGGTCATTTTGAGCTCTAGCGCACCGTTCAACAGTGTGAGATCGTGAATAGCTTTATTTCATGTATTATGACTTGTGCGTGGGGTCACAATTGAACTTCGGGAAGTTCGGAGTTGATTTGGAAAGAAAATTCTCATTCTAGAAGCCTTAAGTTGAAAGAATTAACTAAGATCGAAACTTTTGAGTAAACAACAACGGAATCAGGATTTGAAGGTTCTAGCAGGTTCGTATAACGATATCAGACTTAGGTGTATCCCCGGATCGGGTTTTGGTTAACTCGGGAGCATTTTGGAACCTATTGTGGAAGTTAGTATTTTGGAAGGAATTTCATAAGTTACCCGGATCGGGTTTTGGATAAACCGGGAGCATTTTGGTACCTATTATGGAAGTTAGCATTTTGGAAGAAATTTCATAAGTTTGGGTTGAAGAGCATTTCAATGTTATTGATGTCTGTTTGTGATTCCGAATATGGGAGTAGATGTATGGTAATTTAGGAGTTGGGAGCGCGATCGGTAGTGAATTCGAAGGTTCGTGGGTCATTTTGGAGTCATTTGGCTTAACATAAAAATTTGAAGGTTTTTAAGAAGTTTGACCGGAAGTAAAAATTTTTATATCGGTGTTGGAATCTGATTCCGAAAGTTGGAGTAGATCCATAATGTTGAATATGACTTATGAGTAAAATTTGAGGTCTATCGGACGAGATTTGATAGGTTTAAACATCGAGAGTAGAAGTTGGAAGTTTAAAGTTCATAAAGCTTGGAGCGGTCAAGGGATCGCATCTGCGGTGGACAAGGCATAGAAGTGGAAAAGGGGAGCCTGGAGGAAATCGCAGAAGCGGTAGATTGGCTCGCAACTGTGAAACCGCAGAAGCGGTCAAGAGACCGCATATGCAGAAATGCTGGAGGCAGTGAGGTTCTTTTAAATCGGGGATTTTCATTTCAACCCCATTTTCTTCCATTGGAACCAATTTTGGAGAAACTTTGAGGTGCCATTTTCACCACCAAAAATGAGGTAAGTAATTTATGCTAGTTTTGAGTTAAATACATGATTATATACGGATTTGGACATGGAAATTTGTAGAAAACTTGGGGTTTGAGGGAAAACCTAGACAAAAATTAATTTAGAACTTGACCATGATTTTGGGTATGGAATTAAGAGAAAATCATATATTTGAGTTCGTGAGTTCATGGGTAAACCTTATCTTCGAAAATTTTCAGAATCCAAGCACGTGGGCCCGAGGGCATTTTTGTCAACTTTTTGATCAGGGTTAGGAATTGTTAAATTGGATAGTAACGAGTAATTGAGCATATATTTATGGATTCGCATGATTATTGGCTAGCTTTGGAGCAGTTAGCATCGATTTGAGTCTTTGGAAGGGCGTAGGATGCCCATTATGGATATTCGGAGCGAGGTGAGCCTCCTTTCTAACCTTGTAAGAAGGAATTGTCCTCATATGTTAGTTAATTGGTTATGTGCTCCTATTTGTAGGGGCTACGTATGCACAATGTGATGAGATTTCGTGCGTAGCTACTATTATGCTTAAGTCCGGGTAGTTTAGGGCCCAAAAGCATGCTCTCTTGTAATACTTGCAACCTTGTTGACAAGCTAAAATTGCTTTAAAACATATCAAATGTGTAAATAAATTTCTAAAAAAGGGCTAAATATCATTTCTTGACTTTTGAAAGAGAAACTTGCCTTTTCATGAATTTTTGATTTGATTGTTGAATATATTTATCTATTGTGGAACGGGCCGAACGCCTCGGTAGATTAAATAGATGCATCTATGATTCGCACCATTCGACCCTCTGGAAGTGCATAGTTTAAATATTGATGGATCGGGCCATATGTCCTCGTCATGATCTGTGCATGCTTGTATTGTTGCCTTGAACTTATTAAATTTGTTATTGCCTCTTCTTGACTTGAGAATATTTATATAAATGATGAAAAGGACATTTTGGAAATTTCCTATAATAGAAATAATTATTTACTTGTTTTATTCTATTAGATTAAGATTAGGTTGATAAAAAATCCATGATTTAGTGTATTATGGATACCACATTATTGGACCACTAGTAAGTGTCGAAGTCGACCTCTCGTCTTTACTTCTTCGAGATTAGATGGGATACTTACTGAGTAAACGTTGCTTTTGTACTCATGCTACACTTGCTGTGCATTTTTGTTGCACATGCATATATACTTCTAGAGGACTATTGGGCATAACAACATGGATGATACAGGGACTAGGTGAGCTGTATTTTCCGAAGCGACCTGCAACTAGTATAGTTTCTTTCACTGTATTGTATTTACTTCCTGTCCAATTTGTATTCTGGACCGTTGTTGTATTGTATTGGTTCCTAGGAATAACTAATGCACTTGTGACACCGAGTTTTAAGGATATCTATGGGTTCATTCATAATTTTATAAGTTGTTAAATATTTTCCTTGCTTATTCGGTGAAATTTACTATATGTTGTTTTAATGAAATAGAGAAGCGATTTTGAAAATATTTAAAATGAGAATTTAATTAAGTATTTTGGTTGGCTTTCCCGATAGTTGTGTCTGGCGCCATTAGGACCCTTAGTGTGACGACCCAACCCGTCGTCTCATGAATTATCACCCAGTTTCCCCCATTTTTCTGCTTTTTAATGCTTCATTATCAGTTTCTGGTGTGATCGAGTCTGTTTGGATTGATTTTTGAAAAAAATGAGACATTTGTTCTTTTTAAGGAAGGCATGGTTTGGAAAAGTCAATCGGATGTTGACTATTATGTTAGAGGGATCAGATATGAATTCTGATGATTCGATTAGCTTCGGGGGTTGATTTGTGACTTAGGAATGTGAATGAAAGTGATTTGGAGGTCCGGTGTAGAATTAGGCTTGAATTGGCGAAGTTAGTATTTTGGCGAATTCTGGTTGTTATGTGAGATTTTTATCTAAGGGTTGGAATAGAATTTTGAGAGTTGTACTAGTTTCGTTAAGTGATTTGGGATGTGTGTGTAAATTGCAGGTCATTCAGAGGTGATTTGCTTAGGTTTTTTATCAAATGCGTATTTCAAAAGTTATTGGAGAACTTAGGCTTGAATCAGATGTAATTTGAAGGCTTTGGTGTTCTTTGAGGTGTTTTAATGATTGGATCAAGTTTAAATGATGTTATAGGAGGTGTTGGTGAATTTGGTTGAGGTCCCAAGGGCCTCGGGGTGATTTCAGATAGTTAACAGGAAGTTTTGGACTTAAAAATTCAGGATTTGCTGTTGCTTCTAGTATTTTTGCTTCTGTGAAATGGGGACCGCAGAAGCTGTATCGTAGGAGCGAGGAGGAAGCCGCAGAAGTAGAGTCATAGGTGCAAAAGGGCAGTCGGAGGTGCGAGTTTTTGGCTTGAAGCTGCTTCCCCAGAAGCGGGCGAGGAGCCATATCTGCGAAGCCGCAGATGCGGGATTTTGACTGCAAAAGAGGTTCTGTACTTTAGTGAATTTCCTCATAAGTGGAACATTGACCGCAGAAGCGATAATTTAATCGCAGAAGTGGAACATTGACAGTAGAAGCAGTAATTTAATCGCAGAAGCGGTGATGTCTGGGCAGATGTATATATGCTTCTTCTTTGCCAATTTTGAAGGGTTTCTCATTTCTAACTTCGGACTTGGAGAATTGTGGGCGATTTTGAAGAGGGTTTCAAGGAGCTTCGATAAGGTAAGGATTTTCGGACTTAAAACATGATTCTATGGTGCAAATACATGGATTAGGGTTGAAAAGAAACTACGGTAAAAAATGGCGGTTTGGGGCTTGAACTTAAGAGAGCAAGAATTGGGATTTGAGAGGTCATTCAGACTCCGATTTTGGTGTTCTTTGTATGTACAGACTCGTGACAAGATAAAGAACCCATTGGTGTAAAAATTTCTGAGTTTCGAGAAGTGGGCCTGAGGCTTAGGTTTTGCTAATTTCGGGGGTTTTGGTATTTTTTATTGTTTTTGCTTGCGCTTTGTTCCCTTAGCATATTGTGATGTATTCGTTCTGATTTTGGATAGATTCGACGCGTGTGGAGGCTGATTCGACGGGTAAAGGTGTCCCTAAATACATATTTAACTAATTCGAGGTGAGTAATGATTTTGAAACCCCGGATTTGCACATTGTAGTGCTACATTGAGGTGAGACACACATTTGATAACGAGCGTGGGGTCGTGCACTATTGTGATCGTGAATTAGTCCATTCTGATTGATAATTTTATCGTGAATTTGAATAAAACTTATTTGTTATCATTATGATTTGGGTTGATTGCCATATTTGGACTTCGTGCCAACTATTTGAACCCTTCAAGGATTTTTAACACTATTTCATCATTGTTTTGGGCTTATTACTTGAACTCAGTCATGTTATTTGCCACAGCTTTATTATTCAACCATTTTTCATTTTTGAGACTATAATGATATTTTAAATAATAGTTAGACTAAAAACACTATTTTACTATTTCTCGGGGGCTTGTGATAATTTTCGGACTGAGTAAGACCGATGGCCTAGTTGTGAGGTTACACTAATACTGATATGAGGCTGAGGGCCTGAGATACATATATACGCTAGGAGGTGGCTTGATTGATATGAGGATGAGGGCCTAGATTTAATGCAACGAGATGGCTTATTATTGCGCTTAGGCTGTAAGGGGCACCTCCCGGAGTCTGTACAACCCAGTGAGCACGGGTTCTGATGTGAGATTGAGCGCGAGGGGCTGGTATTGTACTAAGATTGAGTGCAAGAGCCTAATACAGTTCTGAGATATTGCCCGAGGGGCTGATTTGTGGATACTAAGCCCGAGGGGCGAACTTCTATCTATTTATTTTACATTATTTACCCGTCTTACCTGTTGAAAAGAGATGTTACTTGATTTTTCACTCATTTACTATTTTCAAATGATCTTTCACTGCTTTACTATAGAATGCCTTGTGCTTTATGTGATATCCTGCCTTTAGTCATTATTTATATTTGTTACTCACTGGGTTGGAGTACTCACATTACTCCCTGCACCGTGTGTGAAAATTCATGCATTGCTGGTTCCACTCCTGAGTGCTAATTTGTCCAGTCCTAGGCGGTACTCGGAGACTGCGATGTAGTTGCTGGAGTCCGCAGCCCCATGTCTCTATTATCTTATCATTTCTATGTCTTTCAAACATTTGTACTAGTTATTGGATTTAGCAGACTTGTATCAGGGTCCTTAGATGTTTGTGACTTGTGACACACCGGTTAGGGCTGCGTAAGGTTGGCTTTTCGCATTTTGTTATTTGTATTTCTGCTATTTCATATTATTAAACCATGCTTAGACTATTATCATGCTATTTAACTGTTTAAATTGAGAGATGGTTCATTTGGTTGGCCTTGTCTTCATGAGAAGTGCTATCACGACCGGGTTAGGGGTTAAGGTCATGACAAGTTTGTATCAGAGCCTAGGTTACATCGGTCTCACGAGTCATGAGTAGGTTTATTAGAGTCTCATGGATCTGTACGGAGACATCTATATTTATCCTCTAAAGGCTACAAAACCTTTAGGAAAAACTTTATATTCTTGATATTCTTGTCGTGCGAACTTGTTGGTCTGAGTACTAAACTTCTGTTATTCTATTCTCCCACAGATTGTGAGGACACGAACTATCAAATGGGGTGGATGACCACTAGTGCCACTAGGTGAGGCCACCAGAGGTCGTGGATGCGATCATAGTCGTGGAAGAGGCAGAGTAGCGAGGGCAGTACTAGTTCAGGCACTAGTTGTGCCTATTGTGATTCGAAGCCTTGAGGAGGCTTTAGCTTAGATCTTGTTTGTGTGTACCGGTTTGGCTCAGGCAGTTTTAGCTACTATGGTCACAACTACTTCATAGACTGGATGAGAGATTCATACCCTTGTTGCTCGCACACTTGATCAAGTTGTTTAGGGACTTCAGACATCAGGGGTACCTCCAGCCCAGCCGGTTGCACCAGTCCAGGAGTTTGTAGTACCAGTTTTTCCGGATGGTGAGCAGGGTCGACTTGAGAGGTTTTTTAGACTCCAGTCTCCAACATTCAGCAGTGTAGAGGGAGAGGATGCCAGCGGATGCTTCGTACAGCAGGAATTCTTGAGACTAGTGATATGGTATTTACCACCTTTCATTTTTCTGGTGCTGCTTTCACTCGGTGGGAGACGTATGAGAGGCGTACGTCTATTAGTGCAGCGGCCCTTACTTGGCAGCAGTTCTTTGTTCTCTTACAAGAGAAGTATGTGATGTAGTCCCGCAGAGAGGAGCTGTGTAGACAATTTGAGTGGTTGCGATAGGGGGAGATGATTGTCTCGCAGTACTAATCAAGGTTTTCTGAGCTGGCTCGTCATGTCATCTAGTTGGTTCCGACAGATCGAGAGAGGATTAGGAGATTTGTTGACAGTCTTACTTATCATCTTCGTATTCTTAATACTCGAGAGAGGGTATTTGGTGCTACGTTCAAGGAGGCGGTTGATATTGCCCATGATATTGAGTCGGTTCACCGACAGGAGCCAGAGGAGAGGGATGCTAAGAGGCATCGAGGAGAGGGCAGTTATAGTGGTTCTCTTTCGAGAGGCTAGTTTGAGCATAGTAGAGGTCGTTCATTCAGGACTGCACAGTCTGCTCGCCTAGGTGATAGTGGGGCATCTTCAGGTCATGGTTATCATAGATCTCAGTAGAGCCAGTCATCACTTAGTGCTCTTCCAGCTCATAGTTCTTCCTGTACTCCGTCAGTTCGGGGTTCTTCTATGCCGAGTGCATCTTCTAGTCACTCCGATACGAGGGGTTCCCTTCAGTCCCTTTCTCCAGCACCTCGAAGATGTTATGAGTGTGGTGAGATGTGACACATATGGAGGCAGTGTCCTCATCATGCTTCTAGTTAATCCCAGTAGAGGGGTCAGTCTTTGGCTCCAACGCCAGTTGCTTTGCCACCATCCCCCAGCCAGCTAAGGGTGGAGGACGGTCAGCCAGGGGTTACCCCAGAGGGGGTGGTTGATTAAGGGGCGGCCAGGCCAGTTTTTATGTTATTTCAGGCAGATTCGATGTTACTACTTCTGATGCTATTATTATAGGTATTGTTTCAATCTTCCACAGAGATGCCTCTATATTATTTGATCTCGGATCCACCTTTTCTCATGTGTCATCATACTTTTCTCATTATTTGGGTATGTCCAGTGAGATTCTTTACTTGTTCATGTATCTACCCTAGTGGGTGATACTGTTGTTGTAGACCGTGTGTACCGGTCATGTGCGGTGACTATTGGGAGTCTGGAGACCCGAGTGTATCTTTTATTACCGAGTATGGTGGATTTCAATGTCATTTTGGGCATGGATTGGTTATTTATGTGTCATGCTATTCTAGACTATCATCCTAAGACAATCACTTTGGCTATGCCGGGTTTGTCATGGATCGAGTGGCATGGTGTGATCGATTATATTTCTAGTAGAGTGATCTCTTTCTTGAAAGCTCAGCGTATGGTTGGGAAGGATTATCTCTCGTATCTTGACTTTGTGAGGGATGTCAGAGCTGAGGCTCCTAGTATTGATTATGTTTCAATTGTGAGGAATTCCCTGATGTATTTCCTGCAGACCTGGCAGGTATGCCACTAGATAGGGATATTAATTTTGGTATTGATGTGGTGTCGGGCACTCAGTCCATTTCTATTCTGCAGTATCGTATGGAACCAGCGGGGTTGAAGAAGTTAAAGGATCAGCTTCAAGAACTCCTAGATAAGGGGTTTATCCGACCTAGTGTGTCACATTGAGGTGCGCTGATTTTGTTTGTCAAGAAAAAGGATAGCCCAATGAGAATGTTCATTGATTATAGGCAATTGAAGAAGGTAACCATTAAGAACAAGTATCATTTGCCTCGTATTAATGATTTATTCGACCAGCTTCAGGAAGCAAGGTTGCTCTCCAAGATTGATCTCTGCTCGGGTTATCACCATTTGAAAATCGGGGATTTGAATATTCTTAAGACAATCTTCAGGACCAGATATGGTCATTATGAGCTCTTGGTTATATCTTTTGGGCTGACCAATGCCCTAGTAGCGTTCATGCATTTGATGAACAACATGTGCCGTCCTTATCTTGATTCATTTGTCATAGTCTTTCATTGATGATATTCTGGTAAATTCGGGTAGTCAGGAGGAACATGTAGATCATTTGAGAGTTGTATTGCAGAGATTGAGGTAGGAGAAGCTTTATGCAAAGTTCTCCAAGTTTGAGTTCTGGCACGGTTCAGTGGAACTCTTGGGAGACGTGGTGTCCAGTGAGGGTATTTAGGTTGATACAAAGAAGATAGAGGCGGTATAGAGTTGGCCCAGACCATTCTTAGCTACTGAGATTCAGAGTATTCTTAGTTTGGCAGGCTATTATCGCCGATTTTTTTAGGGGTTCTCATTTATTGCATCGCCCTTGACCAAGTTGATCAAAAGGGTGCTTCATTGGTATGGTCGGACGAGTGTGAGGAGAGCTTTTAGAGCTCAAGACAGCTTTGACCACAGCTCCGGTGTTGGTTTTGCCATCAACTTCAGGTTCATATATAGTGTATTGTGATGCTTCAAGAGTAGGGATTAGTTGTGTGTTGATGCGGGAGGGTAGAGTTATTGCATATGCTTCTCGTTAGTTGAAGCCCCATTAGAAGAACTACCCCGTTCATAATTTAGAGTTGTCTTTCATAGTCCACGCATTGAAGATATGAAGGCATTACTTGTATGGCATGTCTTGTGAGGTATTCAATTATCATCGTAGTCTTCAACATTTGTTCAAGCAAAAAGATCTTAATTTGAGACAACAGAGATGGTTGGAGTTGCTTAAGGATTATGATATCACTATATTGTACCATTCGGGAAAGGCCAATATGGTGGCCAATGCTTTGAGCCAAAAGGCAGTGAGTATAGGGAGTTTGGCATATATTCCAGTTAGGGAGAGTCCTCTGGCGGTTGATGTTTAGTCCGTGGCCAATCGGTTCGTAAGGTTGGATATTTCTGAACCCAGTCAGGTATTGGCTTGTGTGGTATCTCAGTTTCTTTATATGATCGCATCAGAGAGCGCCACTATGATGATCCGTATTTGTTTGTCCTTAGGGACAGAGTTCAGCATGATAATGCTAGAGATGTGACCATTGGTGATGATGGAGTGTTGAGGATGCAAGGCCGAATTTGTGTGCCCAATGTGGATGGGCTTTGGGAGTTGATTCTGGAGGAGGCCCATAGCTCGGAATATTCTATTCATCCAAGAGTCGCGAAGTTGTATCAAGACCTTAGGCAGCATTACTGGTGGCGGAGAATGTAGAATGACATGGTGGGGTTTGTAGCTCAGTGTCTCAATAGTCAACAGGTAAAATATGAGCATTAAAGACTGGGTTACTTGCTTCAGTAGATGGTTATCCCTGAGCTGAAGTGGGAGAGGATCACTATAGATTTTGTTGTTGGACTTCCTCTAACTTTGAAGAAGTTCGATGTTACATGGGTGATTTTGGATCGACTGACCAAGTCCGCGCACTTCATTCCTATCTGTACTACTTAATCTTCATAGCGGTTGGAAGAGATATATATCTGAGAGATCATCTGTTTGCATGGTGTCCTCATTTCCATCATTTTAGATAGGGGCACTTAGTTTACTTCCCAATTTTGGAAGTCTGTTCAGCGAGAGTTGGGTACTCAGGTGCAGTTGAGCATTGCTTTTCATCTTCAGATGGACGGTCAGTCCGAGCGTACTATTCAGATATTAAAGGATATGTTGCATGCTTGTGTTATCAATTTCGGAGGGCCATGGGATCTGTTTTTACCGCTCATAGATTTTTTGCTTATAATAATAGTTCCCACTCGAGTATTCAGATGGCTTTATATAAGGCTTTGTAAGGGAGACGGTGTAGATCTCCAGTTGGTTGGTTCGAGCTCGGTGAGGCTAGGCTATTGGGGACAGATTAGGTTCAGGATGCTTTAGATAAAGTGAAGGTAATTCAGGAAAGACTTCGTACAGCACAGTCGAGGCAAATGAATTATACTGAAAGGAAGGTTAGAGATATGTGTTACATGGTTGGCGAGAAGGTTCTGTTGAAGGTTTCACCCACGAAGGGTGTTATGAGATTTGGAAAGAAAGGGAAGTTGTGTCCGCGGTTCATCAGACCATTTGAGGTACTTTGGAGGATTGAAGAGGTGGCTTATAAGCTTGCCTTTCCACCCAACTGTCACGACCCAAACCCTGGTCGTGATGGCGCCCAACACAATGCTAGGCAAGCCCGAACATATTATCTCTTAAACCAGCCAATTATTAATTCCAATTAATCAAGTTAAACTTAAACAGCAAGTGTTCATATCAAAATGATAAACGTAATAGTAAAAACATACAAAATACGGTCCCAACCAAATCGTGGTGTCACAAGTCTCAGCCTCTACGGAATAAACATCCTAATACAAACAAGTCTAAGCAAAATGAAAGCAACAAAATCATAAGGAAGGAGAGAACAGGTTCTTCGGACACCGGTAGCTACCTCGTAGTCTCCGCAAAAGTAGATATAAATCAGCAGATACGACAACTCAACTGCTCTCGGGCACCTGTGAATCCGCACAAAAAGTGCAGGGGAGTGGGGTGAGTATATTTCAACTCAGTGAGTAATAATAATAAAAAATAACTGAAAATAAGAACTCCTGTACTATCACTAAACAGTTCTAAGGCAAACCCCCACAGGTAAGTCATCACTACAGGGAGTACTCTGATCTCAATTCCACATCTATCTCAACAAGGTCCCACGCCGACCAAATCCTCACTCGTACCGGTGTACATCCATCTCAATGTATGAAGATATATACATATGTCAATAATGTATAAGTATTTAAGTATGTATAAGGATATGAATAAGTATAATGCTGCGGCGTGAAGCCCGCTCCAATACATATACCGCTGCGGCTTGCAGCCCGCACCATTTAACGTCGACGACGCTCACTGGGGTGTATACAGACTTTGGAGGGGCTCCCTAGGCCCAAGCGCTATGATACTGCGGTGTGCAGCCCGATCCACACATATATTACTGCGGCGTGAAGTCCGATCCAATATATATATACATATATAACTACACTGTTGTGGCGTGCAGCCCGATCCCATAATATACTTAAGCGCTCACTGAGAATGTGTGCAGACTCAGACTCCGAAGGGGCTCCTACAGCCCAAGCGCAATAATACTGCGATGTGCAGTCCGATCCACATGTATATATTACTGCGGTGTGCAGTCCGTTCCAACACATATACTGCTGCGGCGTGCACCCCGATCCAATACATATACTGTTGCGGTATGCAGCCCGATCCAAAATAGGTATATATATATATAATACCTCATAATGGGTCCTCAACCCTGTCCCAATTAGTGTAGGATTGTCCTTTCAGGCCCACTCCGCTAAATCAGGGAATTTCCACCCTAAGTGATCTATCTCTCATAGTACACATCTAGTACTGGCTCTTCATATGCTATTCGGCTAGTTTTACGGCTGAGTGTAAGTTTCCAACATGATATAGGGGTCGCCTAGCTCTACAGGTCCCCTAATGCTCTACAGATCGGCACAAGGCCCCAAACATGGCTATTAGCCCAATTACACAGTTATAATCTCATTATCAGTCATAATACACAATGCGCTATTAGCCGGGAAGGACCACGTCCATTTCCCTAATCATAATGTCACCACGCCCGTCACAAGACGCGTGTCCCATCTCAACATAGCACTGTGAAGTGCTAGTACGGGGTTTCAAACCCTCAGTACATTATTTACTATCACCACTCACCTTAAATCGGTAGAAGCCTTAGTCCGCCTTGCGCTTGCCTCGCAAATCAATCTCCTCTGATGCCAAATCTGCTCAAAATCAATGATAATACATCAATATATGCAAAATTCATGCAACCCATTCGAAATAACTCAAATTGCATCGAAACCCACAAAGTTGTCAAAACTCGACTTTTGGTACGCTTATCGATAAATTACAAAACTTATGTATTCAAAATCCTCGTCTCAATACGAGTCTATGCATATAACGTTTTCCAAAATCGGACTCAGTTTGCCGACTCAAATCGACATTTTACCAAAGCCCTGTCTTAGGCTAAATTCCCCCATAATTTCCCCCAATTTCAGTAAAATATAGGAGGATTTCATTAAGAAAGCCCGTAATTAAACCACAAAACTTACCTCCGACGATAACCCGATGAAATCCCAGCTATTTCCCATCACTTCTCTCTCTAGGGCTCAACTACAAAGTTATAAGAATGATAACCCGTGTATGAAATGTTCTGTAATTAAAGTCTCTGCCCAGGCATTTAACCCTTCGCGAATGCGACACTACCCAAGCGTTCGCGATGAACAAAATTTGCAGCCTCCGGATTTACTCTATGCGAACGCGTGCTTCCAGCCGCATTCGCGATGCTCAAACATCCCATACATATGCGAACGCATTCAATCCTCCCGCGAACGCGATGCCTCCGGTCCTAAACCTATGCATTTACGTTCCACCTATCACGAATGCGATGAACAACTCCGATAGTCTTCGCGAACGCGTGACCCCCTATGCGAACGCGAAGAAGAAAATTCTTCGGCAGATATTGCAGCAATTCAGCTGCTGCCTTAGGCCAAAAATGGTACGTTTGGACCCCCGAATTCATCCCGAGGCCCCCGGGACCCCAACGAAAACCACCAACATACTCCATAACACGATACAAACTTGTTCCAATCATAAAAACACGCCCTCAAACATGGAAAACATCGAATCCAAGCAAATTCAAGCCTAAGTTTTCATTCAAACTTCCGCAACCGACATTCGATCAAAAACCCGACCAAACGACCTCCGAATGACCTGAAATTTTGCAGGCACATCCAAAATCACCTAACGGAGCTACTGCAACTCTCGGAATTCCATTCCGACTCTCGGATCAAAATATCACCTATCGATCGGATATCACCAAAATTCAACTGTAGCCAATTCAAGCCTAAAACTACACCGGACCTCCAAATTCACTTCCGATCGGTCTCCTAGCTCATAAATGACCTCCCGGAGATGACCGAATCATCAGAATTCGATTTCGAGATCTTTAACTCACAAGTCATCATCCAACTGACTTTTCTCAACTATTCCTACTTCTAAGAGACTATTTGTATCAATTTCAACCAAACTCAACCCGGATTGACTCAAACTTACCCAACATGCAAATTGCAACATTAACAAGCATATAACGGGGATAAATGGGTGATAACTCACATGATGACGGGCCGGGTCATCACATTCTCCCCAACATAAGAAAATGCTCGTCCTCAAGCGAGTCAAGAAACATACCCGGAGACTCAAATATGTGAGAATATCTACTCCGTATCTCCTACTCGACCTCCAAAGTAGCCTCCTCCACGGGTCGACCTCTCCACTGCACCTTGGTCGAAGCAATCTCCTTGGACCTCAACGTTTGAACCTGTCTACCCAGAATAGCCACTGGCTCCACATCATAAGATAGATCACGATCGAGCTGATTGGTGCTGAAGTCTAATACATGAGACGGATCCCCGATGTACTTCCGGAGCATAGACACATGGAATACTGGATGAACACTGGACAAACTAGGTGGCAAGGCCAACTCATATGCCACCTCTCCAACCCTCCTGAGTATCTCAAAAGGACCAATGTACATGGGACTTAGCTTCCCCTTCTTCCCAAACCTCATGACACCCATCATGGGTGAAACCTTCAGCAATACCCTATCACCAACCATGAAAGACAACTCTCGAACCCTACGGTCTGCATAACTCTTCTGGCGAGACTGTGCTATGCGAAGCCTCTCCTGGATCAACTTCACTCTATCTAGAGCATCCTAAACTAACTCAGTCCTTGTCAATCTATCCTCACCAGGCTCAAACCATCCCACGAGAGATCTACATCATCTGCCATACAATGCCTCGTACGGGGCCATCTAAATACTCGACTGATAACTGTTGTTGTAGGCAAACTCAGGCAAGTGGCAAGAACTCATCCCACAAACCACCAAAGTCAATCACACATGCTCGCAACATATCCTCCAAGATCTGAATAGTGCGCTCAGACTGCCCGTTTGTCTGTGGGTGAAATGCGGTGCTCAACTCAACCCGTGTCCCATCTCCCGCTGAAATGCTTTCCAAAACTGAGAAGTGAACTGAGTGCCTCTATCAGATATAATAGACACCGGGACCCCATGCAACCCGACAATCTCCCAAATAAAGATCGCTGCCAACCACTCCGATGAGTAAGTAGTACTAACTGGGATGAAATGTGCGGACTTAGTCAGCCGATCAACAATCACCCATACAGAATCAAACTTCCTCGCTGTCCAAGGGAGTCGAGTAACAAAATCCATGGTGATCCTCTCCCATTTCCACTCGGGAATGACCATACGCTGAAGAACACCGCCCAGTCTCTGATGCTCATACTTGACCTGCTGGCAGTTGAGGCACTTGGCTACATGCCTAACAATATCCATTTTAATCCTCCTCCACCAGTAGTACTGTCTCAATTCTTGGTACATCTTCGCGGCACCTGGGTGAATGGAGTACCACGAACTGTGTGCCCCCTCAAGTATCATCTCCCGCAAACCATCTACATTGGGCAAGCATATATGGCCCTGCATCCTCAGAACACCATCATTGTCGATAGTCACATCCCCAGCATCATTGTGCAGCACTCTGTCCTTAAGGACAAGCAAATGTGGATCATCATACTGTCGCTCCCTGATGCGATCATATAAGGAAGATCGAGAAACAACACAAGCCAACACTCGACTCGGCTCTGAAATATCCAACCTCACTAGCCGATTGGCTAGGGCCTGAACTTCATAAGCAAATGGCATCTCCCCAAATGGGATGAAAGCTAGGCTGCCCATACAAACCGCCTTCCGACTCAAAGCATCGGCCACAACATTGGCCTTCCCCGGATGATACAAGATAGTGATGTCAGAATCCTTAAGCAACTCCAGCCACCTTAGCTGTCTCAAATTAAGGTCCTTCTGTCTGAATAAGTGCTGAAGACTGCGATGATCCATGTACACCTTACATGAGACACCATACAGGTAATGCCTCCAAATCTTCAGAGCATGAACTATGGATGCTACCTCCAAATCATGAACAGGGTAGTTCTTTTCATGGGGCTTCAACTGGCGAGAAACATAAGCAATGATCTTACCCTCCTGCATCAACACACAACTAATGCCAAATCCTGAGGCATCACAATACACAGTATAAGGATCTGAAGCTGACGGCAGTATCAAGACTGGTGCTGTGGTCAGTGCTTTCTTGAGCTTCTGAAATCTCTCCTCGCACTCCTCGGACCATATAAAAGGAACACCCTTTTGAGTCAATCTAGTCAAGTGTAAAGCAATAGAAGATAATCCCTGAACGAATCGGCGATAATACCCTGCCAATCCTAGAAAGCTACGGATCTCAGTAACTGAGGTCGGTTTGGGCCAACTCTGCACTGCCTCTACCTTCCTCGGATCCACCTGAATACCATCACGGGACACCACGTGTCCTAAGAATGCCACGGACTCAAGCCAGAACTCACACTTGGAGAACTTGGCATACAGCTTCTCCTCTCTCAATCTCTGCAATACAATAATCAAGTACCGAGAATGCTCCTCCTAGCTACGAGAGTAGACTAGAATGTCATCAATGAACACAATCACAAATGAATCCAGATAGGGCTTGAACACACTGTTCATCAAATGCATAAATGCTGCTGGGGCATTGGTCAGCCGAAAAGACATCACAAGAAACTCATAGTGACCATATCTGGTCCTGAATGCAGTCTTCATAATGTCGAACTCTCTAATCTTCAACTGATGGTAGCCTGAACGAAGATCAATCTTCGAGAATACCTTAGCTCCCTAGAGCTGATCAAACAAATCATCAATACAAGGCAGAGGATACTTATTCTTCACCGTTACCTTGTTCAACTTCCTGTAGTCAATACACATCCTCATAGGGCCATCGTTCTTCTTAACAAACAGGACCGGTGCACCCCACGACGACACACTCGGCCGAATAAACCCCTTATCTAGGAGTTCATATAGCTTCTCCTTCAATTCCTTCAGCTCAGCTGGTGCCATCCGATACGGAGGAATAGAAATAGGCTGAGTGCTTGGCACAAAATCGATCCCAAAATAAATATCCCTGTCCGGCGGCATGCCCAGCAACTCTGAGGGAAACACATCATGAACGTCCAGCACAATGGGAACATAATTAATACTGGGAGGCTGAGCCTTGACCTCCCGCACAAATGCCAAATATGAGAGACATCCCTTCCCAACCATTCGTTGGGCCTTGAGGAAAGATATTACCCTGCTGGGTACATAATCAGTCGTGCCTCACCACTCGATCCTCTGAGTGCTCGGCATAGCCAAGGTAACTGTCTTAGCATGACAGTCCAGAATAGCAGGACATGGAGATAACCAGTCCATGCCCAATATAACATCAAAATCAATCATGCTGAGAAGCAATAGGTCCACTCGGGTCTCCAGACCCCCAATTGTGACTAGACAAGACCGGTATACATGGTCCACAACAATAGTATCCCCTACCGGGGTAGATACATACACTGGCAGCTCAAGATTCCCTCGGGTCGTGCCCAAATGAGGAGAAAAATATGTAGACACATAAGAATAAGTAGAACCAGGATCGAACAACACCGAGGCATCTCTGTGGCAGACTGAAATAATACATGTAATAACAGCATCAGAAGCAATGGCCTCAGATCGGCCCTGAAGAGCATAGCATCTAGCATGTCCGCCTGATCGGCCTCTCCCTCGAGGGCGACCCCTAGCTGACTGACCCTCTCCCCTAACTGACTGACCCTCACCCCTAGCTGGCGGGGCGGGTGCTGAAGTAGAAGGACCAGATGATGAGGGCTGCCCCCTCTGCTGATAAGACCTGGAAATAACACGGGGACACTCTATACGGTGGTGCCCAAACTCTCCGCACTCGTAGCAACTCCCCGGTGCTAGTGGCGGAGACTGATAAGGACCCCTGGCACTGGAGTGGCCAGCTGATGAACTAGGCCGAGAAAAACCCTGGGCAGATAGGGGCCTGAGAAGAACTCTGAGCCGGCATGGCTAGAAGACCACCTACGGCGATCTGAGCGGCCCGAGTGCGAAGATCTGAAAGAGCGACCTCGGCTCTGCTGACTCTGGCCTCTAGTCTGAGTGCCACTGAAACTAGCTGAACCTCGAGGCCTCTTGGCCTCCCTCTCAGCCCGCTCTCTGCGACGATCTGCCTCTATGTCGCGAGAAATATCCACAACATCCTCAAAAGTACGGCCCAAAACCCGCTCCCGAGTCATCATAATACGAATGAGATAAATGAGGCCCTCCACAAAGCGCCCAATCCTCTCTCTGTCGGTAGGAACCAACCACGATGCATATCTAGACAACTTTGTAAATCTGATCTCATACTCTGACACTGACATGTCCCCCTAGCGGAGACCCTCAAACTTCCTACGCATCTCCTCTCTTTGAGATCGAGGCACCCACTTCTCCAAGAACATGGTGGAGAACTCTGGCCATGATAGTGGTGCTGCCCTCGTTGGCCTGCGGCGCTCATAAGCCTCCCACCAAGCAAAGGCTAGCCCCTGAAACTGAAAGGTAGTGAAGGATACACCACTAGACTCCAAGATCCCTGCCGTACGGAGCATCCGATGGCACTTGTCAAGAAAACCTTGGGCGTCCTCGCCCGGAGCACCAGTGAACACTAGAGGAGATAACCTGGTAAACCTCTCGAGACGACGCAACTCATCGGCCGTCATAGCTGGGACCCTGTCCCCCTGAATCTGATCTGCTGGCTGAACTGGAACCATAGGTTGAACTGGAGGAGCCTCTGTGTCTGCATGCCCTGCACTGCTGGCTCTGGAGTGTGTGCTGCGGGGATCCGATGACCACCCCCGGTCCCTGATGCAGCTGCTGCGATAGTAACTGAAACCGTATGTGCCAGGCCAGTGGAAACTACTAGTATCTAAGCCAGGGTAAGTACCGGCATCCCCGTACCGATCCACGAGACTCTACTAAACCGGCTCAGGACTCGCGACACCTGTTAACCTAGGCTCTGATACCAACTTGTCATGACACAAACCCTGGTCGTGATGGCGCCCAACACAATGCTAGGCAATCTCGACCATATTATCTCTTAAACCAGCAAATTATTAATTCCAATTAATCAAGTTAAACTTAAACAACAAGTATTCATATCAAAATGATAAACGTAATAGTAGAAACATACAAAACATGGCCCCAACCAAATCGTGGTGTCACAAGTCTGAGCCTCTATGGAATAAACATCCTAATACAAACACGTCTAAGCAAAATGAAAGCAACAAAATGATAAGGAATGAGAGAATAGGTTCTGCGGATGCCGGCAGCTACCTTGTAGTCTCCGCAAAAGTAGATATGAGTCAGTAGCTATGACAACTCAACTGCGCTCGGGCACCTGTGAATCTGCACAAAAAGTGCAGGGAGTGGGGTGAGTATATTTCAACTCAGTGAGTAATAATAATAAACAATAACTGAAAATAAGAACTCCTGCACTATCACTAAACAGTTCTAAGGCATACCCCCACAGGTAAGTCATCACTACAGTGAGTATTCCGATCTCTAGTCCACATCTATCTCAACAAGGTCCCACACTGACCAAATCCTCACTCGTACCACTACGCTGTACAACCATCTCAATGTATGAAGATATATACATATGTCTATAATGTATAAGTATTTAAGTATGTACAAGGATATGAATAAGTATAATGCTGCGGCGTGCATCCCGCTCCAATACATATACCGCTACGCGCGCAGCCCGCTCTATTTAAGTCAACGACGCTCACTGGGGTGTATACAGACTTCGGAGGGGCTCCCTAGGCCCAAGCGCTATGATACTGTGGCGTGCAGCCCGATCCACACATATATTACTGTTGCGCGCAGTCCGATCCAATATATATATACATATATAACTATACTGTTGCGGCGTGCAGCCCGATCCCATAATATACTCCGGCGCTCACTGAGAATGTGTGCAGACTCAGACTCCGAAGGGGCTCCTACAGCCCAAGCGCAATAATACTGCGGCGTGCAGTTCAATCCACATGTGTATATTATTGCGGCATGCAGTCCGATCCAACACATATACTGTTGCGGCGTGTAGCCCAGTCCAATACATATACTGCTGCGGCGTGCAGCCCGATCCAACATAGGTATATATATATATATATATATATATATATATATATAGTACCTCACAATAGGTCCTCGACCCTGTCCCAATTAGTGTCGGATTGGCCTTTTAGGCCCACTCAGCTAAATCAGGGAATTTCCACCCTAAGTGATCTATCTCTTACAGTACACATCTAGTACTGGCTCTTAATATGCTATTCGGCTAGTTTTACGGCTGAGTGTAAGTTTCCAACATGATATAGGGGTCGCCTAGCTCTACAGGTCCCCTAATGCTCTACAGATTGGCACAAGTCCCCAAACATGGCTATTAGCCTAATTACACAGTTATAATCTCATTATCAGTCATAATACACAATGCGCTATTAGCCGGGAAGGACCAAGTCCAATTCCCCTAATCACAATGTCACCACGCCCGTCACAAGACGCGTGTCCCATCACAACATAGCACTGTGAAGTGCTAGTACGGGGTTTCAAACCCTCAGGTACATTATTTACTATCACCACTCACCTCGAACCGGTAGAAGCCTTAGTCCGCCTTGCGCTTGCCTCGCAAATCAATCTCCTCGGATGCCAAATCTGCTCAAAATCAATGATAATACATCAATATATGCCAAATTCACGCAACCCATTCGAAATAACTCAAATTGCATCGAAACTCAGAAAGTTGTCAAAACCTGACTTTTAGTACGCTTCTACAAAAATTACAAAAGTTACGTATTCGGAATCCTCGTCTCAACAAGATTCTATTCATATAAAGTTTTCCAAAATAGGACTCTGTTTGCCCACTCAACTCGACATTTTACCAAAGCCCTGGCTTAGGCTAAATTCCCCCATAATTTTCCCCAATTTCAGTAAAATATAGTAGAATTTCATGAAGAAAGCGCATAATTAAACCATAAAACTTACCTCCGACGATAACCCGATGAAATCCCAGCTATTTCCCGTCACTTTCTCTCTCGAGGGCTCAACAATGGAGTTTTAAGAATGATAACCCGCGTATGAAATGTTCTGTAATTAAAGTCTCGGCCCAGGCTTTTAACCCTTCGCAACGCGACACTATCCACGCGTTTGTGATGAACAAAATTTGCAGCCTCCGGATTTACTCTACGCAAACGCGTACTTCCAGCCGCATTCGTGTAAGGCCCCGTAAAATATTTGTGCATAAAACCTAGTAGCTATGGTGTCATGGTCCGAATAATGTGTTAGGAATGCGTATAATTCTTCGCGGCGAGCAAGCTCGCCGCGGTTTGGACCATTGGTAGTGATTTAAGTTTCAAAAATGTAAAGAATCAATTTTTCCAGAAAAATGTCAATTCTGCGGTCAGGAATGCGACCGAAGATCTTCTCTGTGGACCGCATTCCTGCCGCAGAGCTTAACAGAAGGTTTATAAAAATTGGTGTTGAGAATGCGGTCGATATGCGATCGCAGAATGGATCTGCGGACCGAAGATCTATCGCATAAATTCTCAAAGGTTTTTGAGTGTCAAATCTGCGGTGCACTCTGCGACGGCAAATTAAGAATGCAGACCGCATTTTGGTCGCATTCCGCAACAGAGCTTGTGTAATTTTTGAGGCAATTCCGCGGTCATTATGATCGCATGTCGATTCTTCGATCGCAGATGCGACCGCCGAATTGACCCGGCCCAGAAATTTTATAAAATTCTACCCGACCTCTTCTTTAATATAACGCCTTTCTCCTTTATTTTATCATATATTCTTACCAAAATTAGAGAGAGAAGAGAGGGATTTTAGAGAGATAAGTCTTTCATCTTCAAAGATCGTTCCAACTACTTAGTTCAAAGGATTCTAGGGCAAAGATTCAACTTTCCCAAATCATTTCAAGGTAAAAACCCTAACTATTTTCTCTAATTTTCAGTTTTAAAATGGGTAAAGAGAGGTTTGCATATAATAGCATTGGAAAATGAAATTTTACACTCATGCATGATTATTGAACTTGATTTTTAGTAAAGAGGAAGTGGATAGGCATAAGAGTCTGCAAAACGAGGTCGACAAGATAGGGTAGCTTGGGTAAGCATAAAGTAGGAAGTTAACGGAAGAAAAACTCGATACCAAGTATGTATGGCTAATTTTGATTCTTGTGAAATCGTCTATATGTGTGAAATTGTTTGGTTCGTGTTAATTTGACAAATTG
This sequence comes from Nicotiana noctiflora, assembly GCA_032618575.1. NCBI lineage: Eukaryota > Viridiplantae > Streptophyta > Magnoliopsida > Solanales > Solanaceae > Nicotiana > Nicotiana noctiflora. The sequence continues at coordinate 129,050 of JASVEL010011723.1, read as the reverse complement.
TGTGAAATTCTTGATGTTGTTGTTGGATACTCAAATTGCTATTGAACTATGAGTGATGTAATATGGGATATAAACCGAAAGATAAATGAGAGTTGAATTTGGTAAAGAATTGTGAATGATGGTTATGATGGCATATATGGTACCTTGTGGAAAAGAAATGAAACACTTGAGGATTGGTAAGTCGTTAAACAATACGGCATGAACACTCTCGATTTTGGAAACATTGTAACTTGCTTGTAATATTGGTTTGAGAAGAAATTGTAAACATGAACCAACTCGTAAGTTGCTTGTTTTAACTTGTTATAATTGTGTGTAGTGCCTTATCTACTGTTTGTGATTGTTGTGTTTGAAACTGTACGGTGGGATCGGGTTGCGTGCTGCAACATAAAAAATTAAGGTGTGTGATGGGGTGATAAGGGTGGCCGAGGTAATAAGGGTGGACGAGGTAATAAGGATGGAAAGCGATCGAAATCGCTAATGAAATTGATATTAAATCATTGATATGAAATTGTGAAAGGAGACAGCAGGAGAGATTGCAACCTGTGGGGCACTGATTGCCCCTTTCTTTGACTACTTGTGATTTATGTGGTTGATTTGTTGTTGTTCTATTTGTTGATCTTAAACGTGCTTCGTGTTGAGACTTATATGAAATGAGTAAAAGGTGGGAAACATGGTTAGCTAGCTTAATTGATTTCTTGATGTAATTTATTGGCTGTCTTATCATCGTGATTCTTGTTTAACGGCTTGAGTTTACTTGGGACAAAGTTTGTCCATACATACCAGTACAATTCAAGTGTATCGTCATCCCTTTTGCCGGGGACGCTACATTCGTGTTATGATTGTAGGTGGATCAATAGCAGGCACTTCAGCTCATCGGCAGTAATATCCTTCACCTTCCACTGCCCGTTCTGGTGAGCCCCTTTTCTTCCTCGGGGCCCTGTGTGGTTAACGCTACCTTTGTTTAGACTTCATTTTGGTTTTGAAAGGTATGGCCGAAGACTTGCTACCAGCAAGTATTGTATTCCCTTATGTATTCTAGAGGCTCTGTCGACATGTAAACTGTAGGATTTCTGTCTTATGTATATACCATGTTGGGTGTTGTAAAAACTGTAAACTTGCTAATGAATCACTCGTATGGTTATGTGTGTATATTGTGAAACCTGTTATGATTGGTAAGATATTTGGTTAATGAGAAACACTCAACACAGGGGTAACGCGTGGGAATGAAAGGCACCCAGGTCCGCTTGACCGGGGCTACCCGGTCAGGCGCCGGTCAGGTCCCTCGATTTGGGGCGTGACAAACTTGGTATCAGAGCCTAAGGTTTTAAAGTGTCCTAGGATGTCTCGGAGCCGTGTCTAGTAGTGCCCTTCTTATCGGTGTGTTGTCGACCACATCAGATAAGTTGGCGGTTGCACGGACATTTAGGAATTTATCTATTTCTTTGTTAATCTATATCGTGTGGTAAAGTGCAATGTGGAAATATTTGTGCCTAATTTGCGCCTTGTTCCCAAATTTTCAGAATATGGCGCCTAAGAAGAAGGCTGGACTCGACCTTGTGTCCAATGCCGGCCCGAGTGCGGCTGCTAATCATGTACCTGATGCCGTGGCAGAGAATGACCCGCCAGTCCTAAATTTTCTTGGCCCATCTGTTCAAAACCCAAGTTTCCCTATTCCAACTGCGACAGAGGATGCCACCATCCCTCCTGCCAGTGTTCCTGACTCTGATACAGTTCCAGCTTCTGGTTCCGGTATCTCTAATGAGGATCTTAGAGGAGCCATTCACATGTTGACATAGTTAGTGGCCGCCCAGGCCCAGAGATCCTATGATGCCCCTGCATCCTCCAGCGGACAAGGAGATTCCTCCGGCTCCAGAGTCCACCAGTTCTTGCGGTTGGCCCCTACGGAATTTTCAGGCACCGATCCAGAGGCTAACCCACAGGACTTCCTTGATGAGATATACAAGACCCTCAGAGTGATGAAGGCTACAAATATAGAGGGGGTAGAGTTGGCCTCTTACAGGCTGAAGGGAGCGGCACGTTCATGGTTCGAGATGTGGGAGGATTCCCGTAAGGAAAGGAGCCCTCCGGCCAGATGGGATGAGTTTGTGGATGCATTATGGACCACTTCTTGCCTGTTGAGACAATGGCAGCCCGTGCCACTAAGTTCGAGGTCCTCAAACAAGGAAGTATGAATGTTTGGGAGTATCACATGGAGTTCGTAAGGTTGTCCAAGTACGCTCCTTATTTAGTGTCGACCATGGAAGCCCGAGTTCGACGGTTTATTCGGGGCCTTAGCCCTTTGGTAGTGAATGAGGCCGCCACAGCAGCTTTGCACTCAGATATGAACTATGGGAGGATCGTGGGGTTTGCTCAGGCCACAGAGGCCAGGAAATTGAAGATTCGTGCAGAAAGAGAAAGTAGCAGCAGGGCTCGGTCAATGGATCATTCAGGGAAATCACTTCCAGGGAGAGGGTCATCAGGGCCATCCCAGTCATATGCTCGGTCCTCCGCGAGTGCACCGCCATCTGTGCACAGTCATCAGCAGGGCAGTCATTCGAGACCCGGTTCAGATAGCAGGAGGTCTCGTCAGTCTGGTCGTCCTGGGGTGAGGTCCCAACAGCAGGGGAGACCTACATGCCCCAAGTGTGGGAGATTTCATACGGAGACTTGCTACCTTGACATCCCAGTGTGCTTCGGGTGCGGGGTGAGAGGTCACATTCAGCGGGACTGCCGTGCACCCAGTCAGGGTATGGGTAGGGGATCTGCTCAGTCATCCGATTCTTCGGCTGCTACATTATCAGGGCGTACTCCAGCATCAGCAGGGCGTGGTGCAGCTAGGGGTGGACCTAGCCGATTCTATGCATTGAGTTGCCGCCAGAATGCCGAGGCTTCTCCAGATGTTGTTACAGGTATCCTGTATGTTCAGACTATTGATTGCTATACCCTTATTGATCCGAGGTCCTCCTTATCTTATGTTACTCCGTTCATTGCTTTAAGTTTTGAGATTAAACCCGAACAGCTTCATGAGCCGTTCTCTGTGTCGACTCCGGTTGGTGATTCTATTACAGCCTCACGAGTCTATAAAAATTGTGTTGTTACGATGAGTGGTCGTGTTACCACAACCGATCTTATTGATCTTGGGATGGTTGATTTTGATATAATTATGGGGATGGATTGGCTCTATTCATGCTTTTCCAAGCTTGACTGTCGGACGAGAGTTATGAGGCTCGAGTTCCCTAACGAGCCGTTATTGAATGGAGAGGAAATGGTGTAGTGCCAAGGGGTAGGTTTATTTCCTACCTTAAGGCTTCAAGGATGATTAAGAAGGGGTGTACCTATCACTTGGTTCGGGTGACGGACACCACCTCAGAGGTGCCTACCCTCGAGTCCGTGCCAATTGTGAATGAATTTCCTGAAGTGTTTCCGGATGAGCTTCCAGGCATCCCGTCGGATAGGGAGATTGATTTTGGGATTGATGTATTGCCAGATACTCAGCCAATATCCATTCCACCATACAGAATGGCGCCAGTGGAGTTAAGGGAGTTAAAGGAGCAGCTGAGGGATTTATTAAAGAAAGGGCTCATACGACCGAGTGTGTCGCCGTAGGGTGCTCCGGTTCTCTTTGTCAGAAAGAAGGATGGGTCACTTCGAATGTGTATTGATTATCGGCAGCTCAACTAAGTCACAATCACGAATAAATATCCTTTGCCTTGAGTGGATGATCTATCTGACCAATTGCAGGGAGCGATGTTCTTCTCAAAGATTGATTTACGGTCTGGGTACCACCAGTTGAAAATCAGGGAGCAAGATATTCCTAAGACCGCCTTTAGAGCTCATTTTGGTCACTTCGAGTTTTTGGTCATGTCTTATGGGCTAACCAATGCCCCAGCAACTTTCATGGACCTTATGAATCGGGTTCTCAAGCCATTCCTAGATTCCTTTGTGATTGTATTCATTGACAACATCCTCATCTACTCTCGGAGCAGGGAAGATCATGCCATTCACCTCAGAGCTGCATTGCAGACCCTTCTTCAGCATCAACTGTATGCCAAGTTCTCAAAATATGAGTTTTGGTTGGAGTCCGTAGCCTTTCTAGGGCATGTTATTTCCAGTAAAGGGATTCGGGTGGATCCTCAGAAGACTGCGGCAATGAAAGATTGGCCTAGACCTACGACCCCGACAGACATTCGTAGCTTTTTGGGTTTTTCAGGGTACTATCGAAAGTTTGTAGAGGGATTCTCAACCCTCGCCTCCCCATTGACTAAATTGACGCAAAAGGCAGTTAAGTTCCAGTGGTCCGAAGCATGTGAGAAAAGTTTCCAAGAATAGAAGTCAAGATTGACCTCGGCACCGGTATTGGCCTTGCCAGAAGGCACGGAGGGATTTGTGGTTTATTGTGATGCCTCCAAGGTTGGTTTGGGGTGCGTATTGATGCAGCACGGAAAGTTCATTGCTTATGCTTCCAGGAAACTCAAGAACCATGAGAAGAATTATCCGACGCATGATTTAGAGCTTGCAGCTGTTGTGTTTGCCTTGAAAATATGGCGACACTATCTTTATGGGGTTCATGTAGATGTGTTTTCAGACCACAAGACCCTCCAGTATTTGTTTAAGCAGAAAGAGCTGAATCTGAGACAACGGCGATGGTTAGAATTGCTCAAGGACTATGATATGAACATATTGTACCATCCAGGGAAGGCAAATGTGGTAGCCGACGTTCTTAGTCGAAAATCCATGGGTAGTTTGGCTCATTTGGGTGTTGATCAGAGACCCCTGGCTTGGGAGGTTTACCAATTGGCCAGATTGGGGGTTCGTATCTCGCCGTCAGACGAGGGGAATGTTCTGGTGCATAATAGAGCAGAATCATCATTGGTCGCGGAAATCAAGGAAAAATAGTTCATGGATCCAGCATTGGTTTGGGTGAAGGAAGCAGTTTTGAATAACAAGACCTCAGCATTTGTACTCAGCAGCGAGGATGGTGTATTGCGGTGTCAAGGTAGACTATGTGATCCGGACGTGAACGAGCTTCGGGAAAGAGTGATGGCAGAGGCTCATGTTTCCAGGTATTCGGTGCACCCAGGTTCCACGAAAATGTATCATGATCTTAAGGAGATTTATTGGTGGTATGGTATGAAAAGGGATGTGGCAAGCTTTGTAGCTAAATACCCGAACTTCCAGCAAGTGAAGGCCGAGCACCAACGGCCCGGTGGATTAACTCAGCTTATAGAAATACCAAGGTGGAAATGGGAGATGATCAATATGGATTTCGTGGTGGGGTTACCTTGCACTCGGCGTAAGTTCGACTCAATATGGGTGATAGTGGATCGACTCACCAAATCAGCTCACTTCCTGCCTGTCAAGTCCATTGATACTGCGGAGCAATATGCAAGGTTGTACATCAAGGAGATAGTACGGCTTCATGGCACTCCACTTTCTATTATCTCGGATCGAGGGGCTCAGTTCACAGCTAACTTTTGGAAGAAGTTTCAGCAAGGTTTGGGAACTCAGGTGAATCTCAGCACAGCTTTCCATCCACAGACCGATGGACAGGCCGAGCGGACCATTCGGACGCTTGAAGATATGTTGCGGGCTTGTGTCTTAGATTTTAAAGGTAATTGGGATGAACACTTGCCACTGATAGAATTTTCTTATAATAACAGCTATCATGCTAGCATTCAAATGGCCCCATTTGAGGCATTGTGTGGGAGAAGGTGTAGGTCGCCAATCGGGCGATTTGAGGTAGGTGAAGCAGAATTTCTGGGGCCAAATATGGTGTACAAAGCTATAGAAAAGGTCAAGGTAATTCAGGAAAGAATGAAAACAGCACAGAGTCGTCAAAAATCCTATGCAGACATTCGCCGAAGGGATTTGGAGTTTCAAGTCGATGATTGGGTGTTCTTGAGGGTATCTCCTATGAAGGGAGTCATGCGATTCAGAAAGAAAGGGAAATTGAGTCCTAGGTATGTCGGGCCATATCGTATCGTTCAAAGGATTGGGAAAGTTGCTTATAGGCTGGAGTTGCCTCCTGAGATGTCATCAGTGCACTCGATATTCCATGTGTCCATGTTGAAGAAAGTGATTGGAGATCCATCCACCATCATGCCGGTCGAGGCTATTGAGGTTAATGAAGATTTGTCATATGAAGAAGTTCCAGTTGCTATTCTTGATAGGCAAGTCCGTAAGTTGAGAAATAAGGAAGTTGCCTCTGTTAAAGTATTGTGGCGAAGTCAACAAGTTGAAGAAGCCACATGGGAAGCAGAGAAAGAGATGAAGGAGAAGTACCCCCATTTGTTTGATCAAGCTCAGAAGAAATTAGGCAACCCTTCTACTTCTAGTAACTGCCATCTTGTCCAAGTTGTTTCCCTCTTAGTATTAGTAAAGTCTCCTTCATTTTGTAAAGAGTTAAATGTGTTGTTACCTTGGGTCACTTGAACCTTTCTTGATAAATGAAAGCCTTATAAAGATTCATGTGTTAAATAAACAACTAATAGTAAGTGTAGATTGGAAATGGTTTGTTTGTGTGTACATGGTGTATCAAGATGATTAAATAAGGTAAGAACTCATTGAAGTGACTAGTTTATGTTAGTTGTAACAATGTGATAGAATATGTGCATTCGTTGAGGTAAGAAAGTGTATACAAGTTGTGGAAAGTGTTGTATTTGTGTATTGTTGTTTGGTAATGTGTTTCGGGGGCCCTCTGACAGGTGGATATGTCCATAATACAAAGGAAACTCTGGCGAAATTTTCTAAAATATAAGAGTTAGTTAAAATTTTGATAGTTTGCATATCATGTCTTTCAAAACCAACTCATTTTCAAAATCCTCATTCGAGGACGAATGATCTTAGGGTGGAGGATGTAAGGCCCCGTAAAATTTTTGTGCATAAAACCTAGTAGCTATGGTGTCATGGTCCAAATAATGTGTTAGGAATGCGTAGAATCTATCGCATAAATTCTCCAAGGTTTTTGAGTGTCAAATCTGCGGTGCACTCTGCGACCGTAGATCAAGAATGTAGACCGCATTTTGGTCGCATTCCGCAACCGAGCTTGTGTAAATTTTGAGGCAATTCCGCGGTCATTATGCGGATCTCATGTCGATTCTGCGATCTCAGATGCGACGCAGAATTAACCCTGCCTAGAAATTTTATAAAATTCAACCCGACCTCTTCTTTAATATAACGCCTTTCTCCTTCATTTTATCATATATTCTTACCAAAATTCGAGAGAGAAGAGAGGGATTTTAGAGAGAGAAGTCTTTCATCTTCAAAGATCATTCCAACAACTTAGTTCAAAGGATTCTAGGGCAAATATTCAACTTCCCCAAATCATCTCAAGGTAAAAACCCTAACTATTTTCTCTAATTTTCAGTTTTAAAATGGGTAAAGAGAGGTTTGCATATAATAGCTTTTGAAAATGAAATTTTACACTCATGCATCATTATTGAACTTGATTTTTAGTAAAGAGGAAGTGGATAGGCGTAAGAGTCTGCAAAATTAAGTCGGCAAGATAGGGTAGCTTGGGTAAGCATAAAGTAGGAAGTTAACGGAAGAAAAACTCGGTACCAGGTATGTATGGCTAATTTTGATTCTTGTGAAATCGCCAATATGTGTGAAATTGTTTGGTTCGTGTTAATTTGACAAATTGTGTAAAATTCTTGATGTTGTATGGGATATAAACCGAAAGATAAATGAGAGCTGAATTTGGTAAAGAATTGTGAATGATGGTTATGACGGCATATATGGTACCTTGTGGAAAAGAAACGAAACACTTGAGGATTGGTATGCCGTTAAACAATACGGCATGAACACTCTTGATTTTGGAAACATTGTAACTTGCTTGTAATATTGGTTTGAGAAGAAATTGTGAACATAAACCAACTCGTAAGTTGCTTGTTTTAACTTGTTCTAATTGTGTGTAGTGGCTTATCTGCTATTTGTGATTTTTGTGTTTGAAACTGTACGGTGGGATCGGGTTGCGCGCCGCAACATGAAGAAATAAGGTGTGGGTTGGGGTGATAAGGGTGGCCGAGATAATAAGGGTGGACGAGGTAATAAGGATGGAAAGCGATCGAAATCGCTAATGAAATTGATATAAAATCATTGATATGAAATTGTGAAAGGAGACAGCAGGAGAGTTTGCAACCTGTGGGGCACTGATTGCCCCTTTGTTTGACTACATGTGATTTATGTGGTTGATTTGTTATTGTTCTATTTGTTGATCTTAAACGTGCTACGTGTTGAGACTAATATGAAATGAGTAAAAGGTTGGAATCATGGTTAGCTAGCTTAATTGATTTCTTGATGTAATTTATTGGCTGTCTTGTCATCGTGATTCTTGTTTAACGGCTTGAGTTTACTTGGGAAAAAGTTTGTCCATACATACCATTACAATTCAAGTGCACTGACGTCCCTTTTGCAGGGGACGCTACATTCGTGTTATGATTGTAGGTGGATCAGTAGCAGGCACTTCAACTCATCGGCAGTAGTATCCTTCACCTTCCAGTGCCCGTTCTTGTGAGCCCCTTTTCTTCCTCGGGGCCCTGTGTGGTTCACGCCACCTTTGTTTAGACTTCATTTTGGTTTTGAAAGGTATAGTCGAAGCCTTGTTACTGGCAAGTATTGTATTCCCTTCTGTATTCTAGAGCCTCTGTAGACATGTAAACTGTGGGATTTCAGTCTTATGTATATACCATGTTGGGCATTGTAAAAACTGTAAACTTGCTAATGAATCACTCGTATGGTTATGTGTGTATATTGTGAAACCTATTATAATTGGTAAGATATTTGGTTAATGAGAAACAGTCAACACAGGGGTAACACGTGGGAATGAAAGGCACCCAGGTCCGCTTGACCGGGGCTACCCGGTCAGGCGCCGGTTAGGTCCCTCGATTTAGGGCGTGACAATTTGCGATGCTCAAACATCCCATACCTACGCGAACGCGTTTAATCCTCCCGCGAACGCGATGCCTCCGGTCCTGAACCTACGCGTTCGTGTTCCACCTATCACAAACGCGATGAACAACTCTGATACGCTTCGCGAACACGTGACCCCCTATGCGAACGCGAAGAAGAAAATTCTTCTGCAGATATTGCAGCAATTCAGCTGCTGCCTTAAAAATGGTACGTTTGGACCCCCGAATTCATCCTGATGCCCCCGGGACCCCAACGAAAACCACCAACATACCCCATAACACGATACAAACTTGTTCCAATCATAAAAACAAGCCCTCAAACACGGAAAACATCGAATCCAAGAAAATTCAAGCCTAAGTTTTCATTCAAACTTCCACAACCGACATTCGATCAAAAACCCGACCAAATGACCTACGAATGACCTGAAATTTTGCAGGCACATCCAAAATCACCTAATGGAGCTACTGCAACTGTCGTAATTCCATTTCGACTCCCGGATCAAAATCTCACCTATCGATCGGATATCGCCAAAATTTAACTTTAGCCAATTCAAGCCTAAAACTACACCGGACCTCCAAATTCACTTCTGATCGCTCTCCTAGCTCATAAATGACCTCCCGGAGCTGACCGAATCATCAAAATTCGATTTCGAGTTCTCTAACTCACAAGTAAACATCCAACTGACTTTTCTCAGCTATTCCTTCTTCTAAGAGACTATTTGTCTCAATTTCTACCAAACTCAACCTGGATTGACTCAAACTCACCCAACATGCAAATTGTAACATTAACAAGCATATAACAGGGATAACGGGGTGATAACTCACATGCTGACGGGCCGGGTCATCATACCAACTTGTCGAGTGTGCATCCAGTATTCCATGTTTTTATGCTCCTAAATACATTGGGGATCCGTATCATGTCCTGGATTTTATCACCGTTCAGATGGAGGATGATTTGACTTATAGTGTAGAGTCAGTAGCTATTTTGGGTCATCAGATTTGGAAGTTGAGGTCAACGGATATAGCTTCAGTGAAGGTGCAGTGGAGAGATCGGCCCGTATAGGAGGCTACCTAGGAGATTGAGCGAGGGATATGGAGAAGATATCCTTACCTATTCGAGGCTTCTGGTATGTTTCTTGATTCATTCGAGGATGAATATTTGTTTAAGTTGGGGGGATTTGAAAACCCGGCTAGTTGTCTCATTAGTTACCACTCTGTTTCCCTCATTTTTCTTCTTTATGCTTCATTATCCGTGTGTTGTGGTATCGGTTTGGTCGAATCGAGTCTTCAATGATTTTGATAAGGTTTGATATATTTAGTCTCTTTTAAGAAGGCCTAAGTTAAAAAATTCAATCAGATGTTAATTTATGTGTTAGAGGGATCTTATGTGTGTTTTGATGGTTTGGTTAGCTTTGGGAGGTGATTTGTGACTTAGCAGTGTAATAGGAATGGGTTTTGGAGGTCTAGAGTAGAATTAGGCTTGAATTGATGAAGTTGATATTTTGGCGATTTCCAGTTGGTAGGTGAGATTTTCATCTGCGGGTCAGAATGGAATTGTGTGAGTTGTAGTAGCTTCGTTGTGTCATTTGGGATGTGTGTGTAAAATTTTAGGTCATTCAGGCGTGGTTTGGTTGGGTTTTGTATCGAAAGCTTATTTTGGAAGATTTTTAGAAACTTAGGCTTGAATTCGATGTGTTTTTAAGAATTTGATGTTGTTTGAGGTGTTTCCGTGATTGGAACAAGTTTGGAAAAGGTTTTAAGATGTGTTAGTGCCTTTGGTTGAGGTCCTGGGGGCCTCAAATGAGTTTCAGATAGTCAATCGGACCATTTTGGAGTTTGGAATGCAGGTTCAGTGTTGCAGAGATTTTTCTCTTTGCGCTCGCAAGAGGATCCTCGCGTTCGAGAAAAAGGAATTGAAGAAGGCCATAATTAAGCCTTCGCGTTAGTGAGAGAGGCTTCACACTTGCGGAGGAAGGGAGGTGTTAGGTTTGGCCTTCGTGTTCACAAAGGGGAGTCACGCATTCGCGAAGGGCCGTAATTTATAAGCTTTGCGTTCGCGAGAGGCTAGTCCACGTTTGCAAAGGTTTGTGATTCGAGGCATTGCAATCGTGGAAGTTAAGTTGCGTTCGCATACAGAAAAAGATGGTCAAAGTAAGTTTGTGCTTCGTGAACGCGAGGTTTGGTGGCATTCGCGAAGAAGGAAATCTAGGCCCGGGCAGAATATTTTTAACTCGTCTTGTCCGTGATTTTGAGGTTTATTTCCTTCATAATTGGCCATTTTGGGAGGTTTTTGAAGGAGATTAAAGAGGGATTCAAGGGGAATCGTTTGGAGGTAAGATTCTTGGACTAAAAACTCGATTATTATGTAAATTCCACCAAAAACAATAATGAAAACTAAGCCTAAAATTGAAAAACTAGGGTTGAGAAATTCGACTTTTGATTTGGAATTTGATGGACCATTTAGGGTCGAATTAGAAAAATTTTGATGTGTATGAAATCGTGGGGAGATAAGGAATTTATTGACATGAAAATTTCAAAATTTCGAGATGTGGGCTCGGGGGTCATGTTTTGGTAATTTCGGAATTTGTGCCAATTATTGATTGTTATCGCTTGGGTTTCGTTCCCTTAACGTATTTTGACATCTTCGTTCTAATTTTGGATAGATTCGATGCACATGGAGGCCGGTTCGAGGGGCAGAGGAATCGCGGGCTAGAGATTTAGCCGGTTTGAGATGAGTAATAGTTGTAAATAATATTCTAAGGGTTTGAAACCCCGGATTTCCCATCGTAGTGCTATATTGAGGTGAGGCACATGCTTGATGACGAGTGTGGGGTCGTGTACTAATGGGAATTATAACTTGGTTCGTCCTGATTGATAGTTTTACGCATATTTGATTTAAAACTATTTGCTATCATCATTTATTTGGTTGAATGCCATATTTGGGCTTCGTGCTAACTATTTGAACCCTTCGGGGCTTTTATTTGATATTTTCTCATCGTTTTGACTTACTATTTGAACTCAGTCATGTTAATTTCCACTGTTTTACTACTCATCCATTTTTACTCAGATTTGAGACCTAAGTTATATTTTTAATGATGTTTGGGCTGAGAAACACTATTTTACTGTTGCTCGAGGGGTGGAATTTTTGACTGAGTAAGGTCGAGGGCATATGTTGTGAGGAAACACTGATACTGATTGGAGGCCGAGGGCCTAAGATATGTATGCCACGAGGTGGCTTGATTCGTATGAGGCAGAGGGCCTAGATTTGATGCCACATGATGGCTTGTTATTGTGCTTGGTCTATAATGGCCTGTCACGCCCCAAATCGAGGGACATGACCGGCGCCTGACCGGGTAGCCCCAGTCAAGCGGACCTGGATGCCTTTCACTCCCACGCGTTACCCCTGTGTTGATTGTTTCTCATTAACCAAATATCTTACTAATCATAAATGATTTCACAATAAACAAACAAAACCATACGAGTGATTCATTAACAAGTTTGCCGTTTTTACAACGCCCGGCATAACATAATATATACATAAGACTGGAATCCCACAGTTTACATGTCTACAGAGCCTCTAGGATACAAAAAGGGAATACAATACTTTGCCGGTAACAAGGCTTCGGCTATACCTTGCAAAAACCAAAATGAAATCTAAACAAAAGTGGCATGAACCACACAGGGCCCCGAGGAAGAAAGGGGCTCACCAAAACGGGTAGTGGAAGGTGAAGGATACTACTGCCGATGAGCTAAAGTGCCTGCTACTGATCCACCTACAATCATAACACGAATGAAGCGTCCCCGGCAAAAGGGACGTCAGTACACTTGGATTGTACCGGTATGTATGGACAAACTTTGTCCCAAGTAAACTCAAGCTGTTGAACAAGAATCACGATGACAAGACAGCCAATAGATTACATCAAGAAATCAATTAAGCTAACTAACCATGTTTCCCACCTTTTACTCATTTCGGATAAGCCTCAACACAAGCACGTTTAAGGTCAACAAATAGAACAACAACCAATCAACCACATAAATTGCAAGTAGTCAAACATAGGGGCAATCGGTGCCCCACAGGTTGCAAACTCTCCTGCTGTCTCCTTTCACAATTTCATATTAATGATTTTGTATCAATTTTATTTGCGATTTTGATCGTTTTCCATCCTTATTACCCCGTCCACCCTTATTACCTCGGCCACCCTTATCACCCTAACCCACACCTTATTTTTTCATGTTGCGGCGCGCAACCCGATCCCACCGTACAGTTTTCAAACACAACAATCACAAACAGCAGATAAGGTACTACACACAATTACAACAAGTTCAAATAAGCAAATTACACATTGGTTCATATTCTCAATTACTTCTCAAGCCAATATCACAATGAAGTTACAAGTGTTCCAAAATCGAGAATGTTCATAATGTTATGTTCAACAACTTACCACACCTCAAGTGTTTCGTTTCTTTTCCACAAGGTACCATACATGCCATCATAGCAATTGTTCACAATTCTTTACCAAATTAAACTCTCATTTATCTTTCGGCTCATATCTCATATTACATCACTAATAGTTCAACAACAACTTTGAATATCCAACAACAACATCAAGAATTTCACACAATTTGTCAAATTAACATGAACCCAACAATTTCACACATATAGGCGATTTCACAAGACTCAAAATTAGCCATACATACCTGGTATCGAGTTTCCTTGTTTTAACGTCCTACTTAATGCTTACCCAAGCTATTCTAGCTTTGCCGACCTTGTTTCGCAGGTTCTTACACCTATTCACTTCCTCTATACTAACAATCAAGTTCAAATAACCATGCATGAGTGTAAAATCTCATTTTCAAAAGCTATTACATGTAACCCTCTCCTTACCCATCTTAAAATTAAAAATTAGAGGAAATAGCTAGGGTTTTTACCTTCAATTGATTTGGGGAAGTTGAATCTTGGCCCTAGAATCCTTTGGACTAAATGGTTGGAACAATCTTTGAAGATGAATGACTTCTCTCTCTAAAACCCCTCTCTTCTCTCTCTAATTTTGGTAAGATGATATGATAAAATGAAGGAGAAAGGTGTTATATTAAAGAAGAGGTCGGGTCGAACTTTATAAAATTCCTGGGCCGGGTCAATTCTGCGGTCGCATCTGCGATCGCAGAATCAACATGCGGTCCGCATAGAGACCGCGGAATTGCCTCAAAATTTATACAAGTTCTGTTACGGAATGCAACCAAAATGCGGTCTGCATTCTTGATCTGCGGTCGCATAGTGCACCGCAGATTTGACAATCAAAAACCTTCGAGAATTTATGCGGTAGATCTGCGGTCCGCAGATCCATTCTGCGATCGCATATCAACCGCATTCTCAACACCAATTTTTGCACTGTCAAGCTCTGCGGCAGGAATGCGGTCCGCATAGCAGATCTGCGGTCGCACTCCTGACCGCAGAATTGACACTTTTCTGGAAAATTGACTCTTTACATTTTTGAAACTTAAATAACTACCAAGGGTCCAAACCATTCTACGCATTCCTAACACATTATTCGGACCATGACACCACAACTACTAGGTTTTATGCACAAAAACTTTACGGGGCCTTACATCCTCCCGCCCTTAAAATCATTTGTCCTCGAATGAGGATTTTGAAAATGAGTTGGTTTTGAAAGACATGATATGCAAACTCTCAAAATTTTAACTAACTCTTATATTTTAGAAAAATTTCGCCAGAGTTTCCTTTGTATTATGGACATATCCACCTGTCAGAGGGCCCCCGAAACACTTTACCAAACAACAATACACAATTACAACACTTTCCACAACTGGTATACACTTTCTTACCTCAACGAATGCACATATTCTATCACATTGTTACAATTGCACATAAACTAGTCACTTCAATGAGCTCTTACCTTATTTAACCATCTTAATACACTATGTACACACAAACAAACCATTACCAATCTATACTTACTATTAGTTGTTTATTTAACACATGAATCTTTTATAAGGCTTTCATTTATCAAGAAAGGTTCAAGTAACCCAAGGTAACAACACATTTATCTCATTACAAAATGAAGGAGACTTTACTAATACTAGAGAGGGAAACAACTTGGACAAGATGACAGTTACTAGGAGTAGAAGGGTCACCTAATTTCTTCTAGGCTTGATCAAACAAATGGGGTACTTTTCCATCATCTCTTTTTCTGCTTCCCATGTGGCCTCCTCAACTTGTTGACTTCGCCACAATACTTTAACATAGGCAACTTCCTTATTTCTCAACTTACGGACTTCCCTATCAAGAATGGCAACTGGAACTTCTTCATATGACAAATCTTCATTAACCTCTATAGCTTCGACTGGCATGATGGTGGATGGATCTCCGATCACTTTCTTCAACATGGACACATGGAATACCGGGTACACTGATGACATCTCAGGAGGCAACTCTAGCCTATAAGCAACTTGACCAATCTTTTGAACGATCTGATATGGACCGACATACCTAGGACTCAATTTCCCTTTCTTTCCGAATCGCATGACTTCCTTCATAGGAGATACCCTCAAGAACACCCAATCATCAACTTGAAACTCCAAATCCCTTCGGCGAACGTCTACATAGGACTTTTGACGACTCTGTGCTGTTCATTCTCTCCTGAATAACCTTGACCTTTTCCATAGCTTCGTACAGCAAAGAGTGTTCGTCTGAACATCACTTAGCACTTATCTATTTGTAAGACTCTTTAGAGTCTCTCTACCAAGCCCCAATTACCATCTTGGGTTGTTGTGGCAACATATTTATTTCTCCCACTCGTTCTGGCTTTCTTAGTATCTCGAAACTTTGTTTAAATCACAAATCTATGATTAGTCCATTCTAAGAACTCGCAATCTTCCACATTTGGCATATGGTACTTCCTTGGGTTCATTTCTCCTGACCTTCTATCAAGTAAAAGTCTTGTTACAAACATACTCTTATTTTCTAGAATCGTTGACCCTATCATTCACATTGCCATGCGTGAAGAATTTACCTTCCTTAACCTCTTGGGATGCTAGTTGTCTATCATTAGCATATTCTTTCAGAGAGTCATGTTACCCATTATCTCTTTTCTAGACCACACCTGTCTTCACCAACATAGTCAAATATCATAGCTACATGGTCTCACTCTTTTTTTTCATTGTATTTAAGTGGCCTCACGATGGCCCTCCCTCTTCCACGTGGGGTGAATGTCCTGGATTTTGACACAAGTCTTGAGTTTAGAAACTTTAGAGACATATGCCTCATAGATCTATCCCTCATATATATATATATATATATATATATATATATATATATACACCCGGCTATTAGGAAAATTTAAGTCACCATAGTATTAATCTCATAAGTTCCTTACTCCTATGCAGCCACGCAGGTATGTGATTCCAAGTCCCCACGCATATCCTTTTTGAGTGTAACGCAACTTCGTACATTTCTGGGTCCTTATAAAGTTCGTAAGACAAGGGTCTTCTCACCTAGGGTCCAATTGAGTCTCATTTCATAACTTTTTTTACCTCATGTGAGAGACTTACACTCTCATCATTAATCTCATAGTCGTTCTCTCATATATCACGTGCTTATATAACCAATATTCTTTCACAACTTAAGATCATTTATATACTTCTCGCACTATCCACATGTGCTATTCAAGCTTACATATCATTTATCAAATCATTGCCTCTTTGTGCGGGTAATCACTTTTAATCCTTTCCTCAAATAAAGTATACTTATCGTGCTATGTACTTATACTATATATATCCATACTGTTTATTCAACAAGATACATGTGCAATCTCTATAATACCCATGTCCTTTCCTATTGGTCATGACATATGACAACACTACATGAAACAGACGAAAGATCATTTAAACTTACCTTGAATCTCAACGCACGGGTTGTAAAACAATCTTATAGTCAAGCTTTATCGCACGATTTGGAGTGTTGAAGAAGGGTAATATTCCTAAATGTCCATGCAGCCCCCAACTTCTATGATATGGTCGACAACACACCGATAATAAGGGAACTACTAGACACGGCTCCGAGACATCCTAGGACACTTTAAAAACCTTAGGCTCTGATACCAAGTTAGTGTCACGCCCCAAATCGAGGGACATGACCGGCGCCTGACCGGGTAGCCCCAATCAAGCGGACCTGGGTGCCTTTCATTCCCACGCGTTACCCCTGTGTTGATTGTTTCTTATTAACCAAATATCTTACTAACCATCAATGATTTCACAATAAACAAATAAAACCATACGAATGATTCATTAACAAGTTTACGGTTTTTACAACGCCCGACATAACATAATATATACATAAGACTGGAGTCCCACAGTTTACATGTCTACAGAGCCTCTAGGATACAAAAAGGGAATACAATACTTGCCGGTAACAAGGCTCCGGCTATACCTTACAAAACCAAAATGAAATCTAAACAAAAGTGGCATGAACCACACAGGGCCCCAAGAAAGAAAGGGGCTCACCAAAACGGGCAGTGGAAGGTGAAGGATACTACTGCCGATGAGCTGAAGTGCCTGCTACTGATCCACCTACAATCATAACACGAATGTAGCGTCCCCGGCAAAAGGGACGTCAGTACACTTGAATTGTACTGGTATGTATGGACAAACTTTGTCCCAAGTAAACTCAAGCCATTAAACAAGGATCACGATGACAAGACAGCCAATAGATTACATCAAGAAATCGATTAAGCTAACTAACCGTGATTCCCACTTTTTACTCATTTCAGATAAGCCTCAACACAAGCACGTTCAAAGTCAACAAATAGAACAACAACCAATCAACCACATAAATTGCAAGTAGTCAAACATAGGGGCAATCGGTGCCCCCTAGGTTGCAAACTCTCGTGCTGTCTCCTTTCACAATTTCATATTAATGATTTTGTATCAATTTCATTTGCGATTTCGATCGCTTTCCATCCTTATTACCTCGTCCACCCTTATTACCTCGGCCACCCTTATCACCCCAACCCACACCTTATTTCTTCATGTTGCGGCGCGCAACCCGATCCCACCGTACAGTTTTCAAACACAACAATCACAAACAACAGATAAGGTACTACACACAATTACAACAAGTTCAAATAAGCAACTTACACATTGGTTCATGTTCTCAATTACTTCTCAAGCCAATATCACAATCAAGTTACAAGTGTATCAAAATCGAGAATGTTCATACTGTTATGTTCAACAACTTACCACACCTCAAGTGTTTCGTTTCTTTTCCACAAGGTACCATATATGCCATTATAGCCGTTATTCACAATTCTTTTACCAAATTCAACTCTCATTTGTCTTTCGGCCCATATCTCATATTACATCACTCATAGTTCAACAACAACTTTGAATATCCAACAACAACATCAAGAATTTCACACAATTTGTCAATTTAACACGAACCAAACAAATTTCGCACATATAGGCGATTTCACAAGAATCAAAATTAGCCATACATACCTGGTATCGAGTTTCCTTCTTTTAAACTCCCACTTTATGCTTACCCAAGATATCCTACTCTTGCAGACCTTATTCTTGAAGACTCTTCCTTCTACTCACTTCTTTTTACTAAAAAATCAAGTTTAATAATCATGCATGAGTATAAAATTCCATTTTCAAAAGCTATTATACGAAAACCTTCCTTTACCCATTTTAAAACTGAAAATTAGATAAAATAGCTAGGGTTTTACCTTGAAATGATTTGGGGAAGTTGAATCCTTGCCCTAGGATCCTTTGAACTAAGTGGTTGGAACAATCTTTGAAGATGGAAGATTTCTCTCTCTAAAACCCCTCTCTTCTCTCTCTAATTTTAGTAAGATGATATGATAAAATGAAGGGGAAAGGCATTATATTAAAGAAGAGATCGGATCAAATTTTATAAAATTCCTGGGCCGGGTCAATTCTGCGGTCGCATCTGCGATCGCAGAACAAAAATGCGGTCCGCATAGTGACCGCGGAATGACCTCAAAATTTACACAAGTTCTGCTAAGGAATGCGACCAAAATGCGGTCCGCATTCTTGATCTGCGGTCGCAAAGTGCACCGCAGATTCATTATGCGATCGCATATCGACCGCATTTTCAACATGATTTTGGGAAACCTTCTGGTAAGCTCTGCGGCAAGAATGCGGTCCGCATAGCAGATCTGCGGTCGCATTCTTGACCGCAAAATTGACACTTTTCTGGAAAAATTAATTCTCTACATTTTTGAAACTTAATTCACTACCAAGGGTCCGAATCGCGGCGAGCAAGCTCGCCGCGAAGAATTCTACGCATTCCTAACACATTATTCAGACCATGACACTATAGCTACTAGGTTTTATGCACAAAAATTTTACGGGGCCTTACATCCTCCCCCCTTAAGATCATTCGTCCTCGAATGAGGATTTTGAAAAAAAAATGAGTTGGTTTTGAAAGACATGATATGCAAACTATCAAAATTTTAACTAACTCTTATATTTTAGAAAAATTTCGCCAGAGTTTCCTTTGTATTATGGACATATCCACCTGTCAGAGGGCCCCCGAAACACATTACCAAACAACAATATACAAATACAACACTTTCCACAACTCGTATATACTTTCTTGCCTCAACAAATGCACATAAACTAGTCACTTCAATGAGTTCTTTCCTTATTTAATCATCTTAATACACCATGTACACACAAACAAACCATTACCAATCTACACTTACTATTAGTTGCTCATTTAACACATGAATCTTTATAAGGATTTCATTTATCAAGAAAGGTTCAAGTGACCCAAGGTAACAACACATTTATCTCATTACAAAATGAAGGAGACTTTACTAATACTAAGAGAGAAACAACTTGGACAAGAATGTATATTCCGTATCGTGTTAGGCTTACCCAGTTGCGAAGACTGGGTGCTGTCATGACAGATTCACGATTGGTGAACTAGTGTCGTGACACTAACTATTCTAAAAATGTTATTATTTGAGTCAATAAGCACATATATTTTGAGTTAAATATTATAAATACTTTAAATTGGATACTTGTATTAGAGTGGACTTATTTCAAAATTTTGAATATCTAATTGAGTAACGTAAATGAAAATTGGATTGCATCTAAATTTCTTTTTCATATTCATATTTTTAGAATAATATACTTGCTCCGTTCCATTTTGTATTGCACATTTGTAGTTCGTTTAAAAAAAATGACATATTTATATTTAAAAATATTTTAATTATAAACTTATCACTTTATCTTTAATGAATCATATTTCGAGAACATTTTAATATGTCATTTTAATGTTTCAGTTTTTTCACTTATCACATTTGGCTCAACAATGAGACTAACTGGAACCTGCAATAATAAAGCCAATTCTACCGTATATTAATTATCCAATTTATATTTAAATTGCAAACTATATAAATCAAGGTTAGCAAACTTTGTAACAACCAATTATAGAATATTAAAGCTAGAATGACAATATATCAATAATATACCTTGTTTTCATATACCAATTGCAAGAAATCACTTATTATGTTTACACAGACTGTAAAACAGCCGTGCAGAAATTTATAGCCCGTTTGGCCAATCTTCTAAAATTAGTTTAGTTTAATAAGTGTTTTTTTCAAAAGTATTTTTTTTAAAAGTACTTTTTGTGAGAAATAATTTGTGTTTGGCTAATAAATTAGAAAATCACTTCTGAGCAGTAATTCGTGTTTGGTCAATCTTTTAAAAACTGCTTCAAAGTGTATTTTTCTCAAAAGTGATTTTGAAGATAAGCTATTTTTTTTCTGCTTCTCCAAAACTGATTCCGTTTTGTCCTCAAAGCACTTTTTTCATTCTAAAAATTTGGTCAAACACCTCAATGTTTGACCGAAAATATTTTCGGCTAGAAAAAATACTTTTGGCCAAACAAAAACTTGGCGAAACAAACTATTAGCGCAAAAGCTCAAACTCATAACCCTACGGAACGACGAAATTAGTGCTCTTTGAGAAAGAATCTAATTTGTGTAATTACACTTTTACGAATAGAAGGTCAAAGTGGATTAGAATTAAAAGTCAATATAAGTTTATGGGGTAAATTTCACAAATGGTCATATAACTATGATATTTTTTCATTAAAGTCATATAACTTTCTTTTCTCACACAAAAATTATAAAACTTTCACTTCTTTACTCAAAAAGTCATAGTGACTGGCAAAGACGATTCTCCGGTCATTTATTGAAAAATATTTTTTTTTTCATTTTTTATAAAAAATGAAAATATTTTTTCTTTAAAATAAAAACTAAAAAACTAAGATAAAACTAAATGCTTAAAAAATTGAAAAAAATAGTTTTTTCGCAAAAATTGAATTACTTTTTGTAAAAATTGGAAAAACAAAGTTTACTAAATTAATGGACTATTGGTGCATTAGTTTAAAAAAATAAAAAATATTTTAAAAGATAAATTCCAAAATAAATAAAGTCCAACAAAGATACATTTTCAAGAAATGCTTAATATTTTTCGTTGTTTAAACTAATGCACCAATAGTCCACTAATTTAGTAAAGTCTTCTTCTTCTTCTTCTTTTCAATTTTTATAAAAATAATTCAATTTTTACATAAAATAATTCAATTTTTACCAAAAATAAAATATTTTTCAGTTTTTTTAAAGCATTTCTTTTGATAAAAACTAGAGAAAAAAAAATATTTCACTTTTTAAAAGCTGAAAAAAATATTTTCATTTTTTTAGCTAAAACTATTTTCAAGAAATGCAAGATACATTTTCAAGAAATACAAAATATTTTTTTTTTAAACTAATGTACCAATAGTTCACTAATTTAGTAAAGTCTTCCTTCTTCTTTTTTCCAACTTTTACAAAAAAATAATTCAATTTTTACAAAAAAAATATTTTTTTCAGTTTTTTAAAGCATTACTTTTGTAAAAACTAGAAAAATATTTTTAATAAAATATTTTCATTTTTTAGAGCTGAAAAAATATTTTCAGTAAAATATTTTCATTATTTTAAAGCATTTAGTTTTATCTTAGTTTTTCAGTTTTTATTTTAAAGAAAGAATATTCTTTTAAAATGACAAAAAAAAAATTCAAAAACGACCTGAGAATCGTCTTTGCCGGTCACTAAGACTTTTTGACTAAAGAAGTGAAAGTTTTATGATTTTTGTGTGAGAATAAAAAATTATATGACTTTAGTGAAAAAATATCATAGTTATATAACCATTTGTGAAATTTATTCTAAGTTCATGTTAGCTAAAATTTTAGTTGAATTCAACATCTACTTGTAGACAAAGTCAACATATTACTATTTTATTCAACATATTATCTTTATAACAAATAATCTAATCCTTTAAGGGTATAAAAGTTGGTTAATATTTTAGTGGTATTTTTACCATTCAATACTTAGTGTAAAATATTTGTGCTTTTATATTACTAGTCATTATGCACGTGCGTTGCACGTGTATACCAAATTATAAAGTCATGATTTTATAAAATAATATTAATATTATTAAATATATATGTGAGCAATTAATTATACATAAAATAAAGCACAATAAAGAGAGAGTTCTAAAATTAGGGGAAAGAAAATAAAGAAAGAGGAATAGCAATACTTCTTCAACGTCAATTATTAAAGCATAATACAAACAGGGGTAAATCTAGGTAGTAAAAAGTGGATTCACGTGAATTTATGTCTCCTCCTTCTATTATGTATCGCATTAGTATTCTTCGAATTTGTATGGGCCGAATCGGATGTAAGACGGAGCGAGTATGTATACACACATAGCCGATTCGGATGTAATACGGGTCGAGCACGTATCCTTATGTGCTCGTAGACGCCGGATGACACCCTCTTTCGTGTCCATACGATGAAAAGGGTACGCCCTCGACTGTAGTGGCGTATCAGCAGGCTCGCCCGAGCAGACGTCCCAACTCCCCCTCCCATATATCTTCGTTGTAATAGTAATAGCTTTGGGACGATGTAATGTGTTGGCGAGGGGGTCATCCTTCTATATAAGGAAGGGTCCCCCACATTTGTAAAAAAAGTATTATTGATCTTAATAATACAACTCTCTCTTGCTCTGTTGTCTTCTCTCTACTTTACCTCTTTATTACTTGCTTGCTCAAACACTTCATCAAGATCCACTACATTCTTACAAGGGCAACCTATATACGGATCCAAAGATCGATCTTTAAGATATATTACTATTGATTCTGATTTACCCTTTGATTGTCCCTAACTCATAAAGCAGCCGATAGCTTTTGGGTAAATAATTTGGCGCCGTCTGTGGGGATTTCGAGAATCAAACTCGTAGTATACATCCATAAGATCCGATCATCGGAAAAAACCCGGGAATGGCCAAAAACGACACTCAAACCAAAGCTGTGGTAAAAGTTACCACCAACCTCCTGAGTTCCATGAACGAGGCCAGTGGTAGCGCTGCCATCAATGCTACCCCCGGTGTCACACCCGAGGCAGAAGCCTCACCTCCCCCCTTCGGGAACCTTGCAACCCCGTAGGAAAGAGACACCTCCACTTCAAGAGAAGCACCCCCAGCAGTCAAGAAGCTACTGGAGGAATGGCTGACCAGCATCCTGAGCAGCTTAGTGGAAAAGCCACCACGAGGCCACGAGAATGCAGCTCCAACAACGAGAAACACCACCGCAACAGATGAACAGGAAGGAACACAAATCAACGGCCAACCAGTCGAAACACAAACACACGATGACACGTTGGCCTCCATCCTTAGGAAGATGGAAGAAATGGAAAGGGAAAATCAGGCCCTCTGTGACCAAATGAAGGAGCACCAAGATAGGGTTGACAAGATCCCCGGAGCACCTAAACTGCTACCCAAACGGGACGTAGGAAGGTTTGTAGAACAACCTCACTCCGAAGAAGCCACACCCTACACCATCCCGAAGACCTTCAAGATGCCCCCCTACTTGAATGTGTACGACGGAACCACCGATCCTGAGGATAATCTCATCCACTATGTCACCGCCGTGAAAGGTAATGACTTTTCCAAAGAACAGGTACCATCAGTGCTGCTGAAAATGTTCGGCGAAACACTGACCGGGGGAGCCTTGGCCTAGTATTCCCAACTACCCACAAAAGCAATCTCAACATTCGAAGAGATGGCGGATAAGTTCGTCACAGCACATGCCGGCGCTAAAAAGGTTGAAGCAAGGGTAAATGACATATTCGTCGTCAGACAGACCACGTGCGAGGGCCTCAGACACTTCCTCACCAGGTTCAACAGGGTAATAAAGAGCCTACCGAATGTATAAAAAGGCATGGCGGTAGTGGCCTTCCAGAACGGACTCAGCAGGGACGGCTCCAGAGCTACCAAAAAACTGCTAAGCCGGCTCATGAAGTATCCCCCCATAACTTGGGACGAGATTTACAATGCCTATTGCACCGAGGTACAGGCAGACGATGAGTATCTCAATAGACTGACCCGACGGCTAGCCGCCGTACATCCGGACACAAGGAGAGATCGACGACATGAGGGACGTCGGGAACTTCCCCCTCGTCCCAGTAAAGAGCGACAACAACCTTACATGACGTCCCCACTTCCGCCCCATCGCCATACGGATGCTCTACAATGCCACCTTGCCCCACTCAAGAATGAACGAGGTACGCCCCCTTTACTTTCTTCGCATATGTCGCTCCTTCAAAAATAATGTACGCACTAGAGAAGCTCGGCACCAAGGTGCAGTGGCCCCAAAATTTGAAATCAGACCCCGCCACAAGAAATCATACGTCCTGTGTGAGTTCCACTAGGAACGAAGGCATAGGGCCGAAGACTGCATCGGCCTACGATAAGAAGTCGTCAGGATGCTAAACCAGGGACACCTGAAGGAGCTACTCAGCGATAAAGGGAAAGCCAATTTTTCACGCGGACGAGAGCACTCTCATGGACTTCCAAAACCACCCTCTCCAACATATACGGTAAACATGATCGTCAGAGAAGGGAACGGCGTCGCCATTAATAACGTCAAATTCGCCAACACGCACAGACTAAAGAGGACCATCTCCCACGAAGGGTATGACGAACTGGAATGAAGTATCACCTTCGATAAGTCTGACACCGACGGTGTGTGTTTCCCTCATTATGATGCTTTAGTTATTACTTTACGTATACGGATGTCATGAGAGTCATGCTCGATGACGGAAGCAGTGCTTGCCTCATCCATCCAAGAGTCCTATCCCAGATGGGACTCGAGGACAGGATAATCCCCCACTGCATAACTCTAACTAGTTTTAACAATGCAGTGGAGCGCACATCAGGGGAAATGACCCTACCCATCCTCGCAAGGGGAGTCATCCTAGAAACTACCTTCCATATGATGAACCAGGAGACAGCCTACAACGTCATCATCGGGCGCCCATGGATACATGCCATGCAAGCGGTCCCCTCGAGCTTATATCAAGTGGTCAAATTCCCTACCCCATGGGGAATATTCAACATCAAAGGAGAGTCGCGCACAGCGCAGGAGTGCTATAAAATAACTCAAGACTGCACCCACACCCGGCAATTGAACGGGGCGAGTGCAGAAGCATAATAATTAGCCGTGTCGGGGAACCAAGCGTACCCGACGACCAATGCCATAAAAGACCCAGTCATCGTGGAAGCCTGCAAAGCTACGGTCGAGGATCTCGACCTGGTTCAACTAGATCGTAATGAACCCGAAAAAAAGGTATACATCGGCCACGGGCTCTCCGACCTGGGTAAGTATCATGAATTTTTATCTAAATATACAGACACGTTTTCTTTCTCCCATGCAGACATGTCGCGGATCTCGCCAGATATCGCCACCCACCGGCTCAACGTGGACCCATTACATCCGCCGGTAAAACAAATCACGAGAAAATTCAACGCCGCAATCAATGAGGCAGTCCACGAATAGCTAGATAAGTTGCTAGCCAATGGCTCTGTCAGGGAATCAAAATACCCGCAGTGGGTCGCCAACGTAGTGATGGTAAAAAAGAAGAGCGGGAAATGGAGGATGTGCGTGGACTTCACCGACCTAAACAAGGCCTGCCCTAAGGATTCCTTCACCCTACCTCACATCGATCAACTGATCGACGCCACCGCCGGACATGAACTATTAAGTTTCTTGGATGCATACTTTGGTTATAACCAAATCCTAATGGCTGGGGAAGATCAGGAGAAAACCATATTCATCACCTACCAAGGCACCTACTGTTACAGAGTGATGCCTTTCGGGATAAAGAATGTAGGGGCTACCTACCAAAGGCTGGTCAACAAGATGTTCAAGGAGAAACTTGGGAAAACCATTGAGGTTTACATCGACGACATGCTAGTGAAATCGGCAAGGATGGAGGACCATATCGACCATTTGCGAGAAGCCTTCGAAATATTGAACAAATACGGAATGAAGCTAAACCCCGAGAAATGCGCCTTCGGCGTGGCATCAGGAAAGTTCCTTGGTTTTCTAAGAGGGATCGAAGTCAACCCCGACCAGATCAAGGCGATTTCCTCGATACCCGAAGCGCTCAACAACAAGAAACAGGTTCAGAAGTTGACAGGCCGAATAGTCGCCCTCTCTCGCTTCATCTCCCTATCGTCAGATAGATGCCACAAATTCTTCAGCGTGCTGAGAAAAGACAACGGATTCCACCGGAATGACGAATGCTTCAAAGCCCTACAAAGGCTAAAAGCGTATCTATCATCACCATCGCTGCTGTCAAAAGCGAAGCTGGGTGAACCCCTACTGACATATCTGGTCGTATCAGAGGTCGCGGTTAGCGTAGTGCTCATCCGTGAAGAAAAAGGTACGCAATCACCTATCTATTACATTAGCAAAACCCTAGTGGACGCCGAGACCCGGTACCCACACCTCGAGAAGTTGGCGTTGGCACTGGTCACGACTTCCAGAAAGCTGAGACCCTACTTCCAGTGCCATCCCATCCGAGTAGTGGCCACTTTCCCTCTGAGAAGCATCCTGCACAAGCCCGAACTATCGGGCCATCTCGCCAGGTGGGCCATAGAGCTCAGCGAGCACGACATCACCTATATCCCCAGAACCACCATCAAGTCACAAGTCCTCACCGACTTCGTGGCCGATTTCAGTGTCAAAATCTCCCCTGAGGCAGAGAAGGTAGCCCTACAAGCCACTCCAAACACCGACCCCTAGATACTCTCCACCGATGGGGCCGCAAATGCCTCGGGATTGGGACTGGGACTCGTCCTCGAAGTCCCCACGGGCGAAATCAGTCGCCAGTCCATACGATGTCCCGGGATGACTAAAAACGAGGCAGAGTATGAAGCTATTATTGCAGGTTTAAAACTAGCCGTCAAGTACGGGGCTCACCGACTAGTCCTACATTGCGACTTGTAACTTATGGTAAATCAAGTCACCCGGACTTATCAGGTCAAGCGTGACGACCCAAAGGGTCATCACTTGTTTTATTAATCATTTCGAGCTTCTGAGGTCCTGAAAACCTCATTTATAGTTGCCTCAATATGCATGCGCAGTTCGGGTGCGAAGCCGAAAATTTTTTTATGTTGAAATATATGAAAAATGTGAGAAATTTGAAGAATTTTGATATTAATATTGATATGGTTGACTTTGATCAATATTTTTGGTAAACGGACCCGGACCCGTGATTTGACGGTCTCAGAAAATCTGTATAAAAATATGGAACTTGGGCGTATGCCCGGAATTGAAATCCGAGGTCTAGAACCCCGGTAAAAGAATTTTTCTGTTAAATTGTTTTCTTTCTGAAAATGTTTAAGGAAAATGAAACTGAAATTTGATCAAAAAGTAATGGTATCGGGCTCGTATTTTGGTTCCGATGCCCGGTACAGGCCATATATGTTGGTTAAGAGCTTCCTGTAAAGTTTGGTTGAAAACGGACGTCGTTTGACGTGTTTCGGCCTTAAATTGGAAATTTTGGAAGTTTATGAAATTTGAAAGATTTCTTGGATTTCATGGTTTAATTCATTGTTTTTAATGTTATTTGGTGATTTGATCGCACGAGTAAGTTTGTAAGATATTTTTGAGTTAGTGTATGTGTTTTCTTGGGAGCCCCGAGGGCTCGGGAGTGTTTCGGAGGTGTCTCGGAGTGTTTTCGGACTTAAGAAAATTTCAGAAAAAAATTGCAGAAATAGTACCCCGGAACAGTACCGTGTACAGTACCCCATGTACATTCCGTGTACAGTACGTATGAACAGTAAAAACGGGTGAACAGTACCGCGAATTTCTGGACAGAATACTTATTTCTAGAAAATGGGATTTGTCCCATTTTCCATTGTTTTGTCAAATTGGAGCTCGGGAAGAGGCCATTTTCGAGAAATTTTCATAGAAAACAACGGGGTAAGTGTTCTTAACTTAATTGTGGTTATATTACTCGAGTCTATTGCAAGTTTTGTCATTGAATCCATGAATTTTGCGGGAAAAGCTTAGAAACCCTCTCGAATAGATTTGAGGATTTGAGGGTCGAAATGTTATCGAAATTTAGTAATTTTGGTATGGTTGAACTCATATCGGAATGAGTGTTGGGATTTCGTAAGTTTTTACGGGATTCGAAATGTGGGTCCCACTATTGAAGTTTAAAATATATTTCGGATTTTATCCGGAAAATTAGTAATTTTATTATCCAATTCATTCCTACGATTCGTGTTGAGTATTTCGAACTGTTTGTGAATAGATTTGAAGCATTTGGAGACAAATTTAAAAGGAAAAGCGGTGCGTAAGCATTGAGTTGGCCTTAAACTTTCGAGGTAAGTGTTTGTTCTATCCTAGCTTGAGGGAATAGGATTACGTGCTATGTGTTATGTGATCGAGTGCGGTGTATGGGCTGTGGTGACGAGCATCCATACACTGGCATATAGCATGACCGTGAGTCGTTGTTAATACTTGTTGTGAGACATATTTGAAGATAAATTATTGAACCCTTGCCGGGTTGTAGAATTGTTATTGTTCTCCCTTGTCGGGACTTGTTGTGAAGTGAGATATTGATTGCCCTTGCCGGGACGGTTCATGGTTATTGTTTCATTCTTTTGCCCTTAACCGTGATTGTTATTTGGGCGAGGAAGAGTGATAATGCACGAAGGGTGATGTCGCGCCTTGTTACTGATTTTGCACGAAGGTTAATGCCGTGCCTTGTTATTGATTATGCACGAAGGTTAATGCCGTGCCATGTTTTATTGATTATGCACGAAGGTTAATGTCGTGCCATGTTGTTGATTATGCACGAAGGATCATGCCGTGCCTTGTTATTGAACCATATACGAAGGATCATGCCATACCATGGATGTGAGGATGAGAGTAAAAGCACGAAGGGTGATGCCGTGCACTTTATTGCTTATTTGGTAAGGATGAGAGTAAAAGCACGAAGGGTGACGCCGTGCAACTATTTGCCATTCCTTGACTTGATATTACCTGTTTTCCATTATACTTTGTTTTCCTTGTGGACTTGTTAACTCTTGTTAATTGCTGAGTTCTTCTGAGATATTCCTTGTTGAGTTGTTACTTGATTATTTCTCGTTATCTTGTGGTGTGTATATATAGAGAACTACACAGCTATATATATAGAACTGCACAGGTTTATGTGGGTGTCTGGTCCTAGGCTTGTCACTACTTCGTCGGGATAGGCCAGGCACTTACCAGCACATGGGGTCGGTTGTGCTGATACTGCACTTCTGTGCATTTTTGCACAGGTCTAGGTTTCGATCAGGAGCAGCAGCAATAGATCTTTTGCGTGGGAGTGGAGTATCTTGAGACCGAGGTATCTTGCAGGCGTCCGCAGGCCCGGCGTCTCTTTTTTTATTTATGTTACTAGCTGTAGTCTATTTGTTCCGAGACAAACAGATTATGTTATATTTCTTTCAGACCTTTATGTGTAGTATTCATGAAGTAGTTCGTGAGTTTGTGACTCCACGTCTTGGGTAGAGGATTTCAGTATCATTTTACCTTGAAACTGCTTATTGCTATTTTTTTATAAAGTCTTCCGCACTTGTTTAATTAAGGTTATGGTTTTGGTTGTTAAATTGAATATGACATATTTCTAAAAATAGGATAGTGTGAATAAAGTGGCTTGCCTAGCTACCATGAGTAGGCGCCATCACGATCCCGATGTTGGGGGAAAATCTGGGTAGTGACAAGTTGGTATCAGAGCTCTAGGTTACATAGGTCTCACCACTCACGAACAAGCTTAGTAGAGTTTGAGAGGTAGGTACGGAGACGTCCGTACTTGTCCTCCAGAGTCTATTGAGTTAGGAAAGAGTCTCTCATTTGTTCTTTCTTGTCGTGCGATTTGATCCTCAAATACTGATTGAACTTCTACTCTATCCTTTCGTAGATGGTGAGGACATGCACTTCTTCGTTCGCTGACCAGCTGCTCGAGCCCCAGGCAGCTCCCGTGAGGGCAGGGGCCGAGGCCGTATCAGAGGCCGTGGTAGGGGCAGAGCTCAGCCCCTGGCAGCTACTCCAAAGGTGGAGCCTCATATTTGAGATTGGCGAGGAGGTTCCAGTCCCAGCAGCTCCAGTGGGCCCAGCTCAGGTCCCAGGAGATGCTTTATTTACCCCGGATCTTCGGGAGGCTTTGGTCAGGATAGCGGGATTTATGGACAGCTTTGCCAGAGTAGGCTTATTATAAGTTGCACCAGCCGCTTCTCAGGCTGGAGGAAGGGCCCAAACTCCTATTGCTCGTACTCTAGAGCCAGTAGCTCCTCAGCCTCAGGCACCAGTGGTTCAGCCAGCTGTGGCCACTCAGTCAGGTACCACAACTCAGGCCGGAGATGGAGCCGCCATGACTTCTGATTCTTTTTGGAGACTTGATCGGTTCTCCAAGATGTTAACCACTACCTTCAGCGGTGCCACATCGGAGGATCCTCGGGATTTCTTATTCGGTTGCCATGAGATTCTCAAGACTATGGGGATCGTGGAGTCCAATGGAGTTGACTTCTGTACATTCAGGCTTTCAGGATCCGCCAAGACTTGGTGGAGGGATTATTGTTTGACTCGACCAGCAGGGTCCCCGGCTTTATCATGGGATCAATTTGCAGAGTTTTTTCTGGAGAAGTTTCTCCCTGTTACTCAGCGGGATGCACTTCGGAGGCAGTTTGAGTGCCTCCAGTAGGTTACTATGACGGTCACTCGATATGAGACGAGATTTGTTGATCTGACACGTCATGCGTTGTGATACTTCCCACAGAGCGGGAGAGGGTCCGCAGGTTCATAGATGGGCTTAATCGGCCAATTAGACTTCAGATGGCTATGGGAGTGGGGAGTGATATTTCATTTCAGGAGGCAGCTAATGCAGCACGTAGAGTTAAGATGACTCTTGCTCGAGGATGTGGTTATTCTTCAGACAAGAGGCCTCGTCATTCAGGCAGGTTTAGTGGTTCTTCTTCTTGTTGTTGAGAATCTTTTGACAAGGGCCAGTCATCCAGGCATTTCCATTCCGCCCTTTAGGCTTCACAGGGTGGACCAGGTGATCGTGGGTTTCGTGGGCAGTATTCAGATCAGCCTCCAATTAATGCTCAGCCTCTTCAGAGTGTTCGTGGAGGCCATTCAGGTCGTCAGGGCCAGCAGCCCCATCAGCCTAGGAGTTGCTACGGTTGTGGTGACCCAGGTCATTTTGTCAGGTTCTGCCCTCGAGCGACGGGCAACACTCAGCAGCGGGGCCCTCGTCCCATGATTCAGGCCCCAGCTGACCCTCAGCCTGCCCAGCCAGCTAGAGGCGGGGGTAGAGATTATAGAGGTGGAGGTCGAGACCGTAGAGGTGGAGACCGTCCAGCCAGAGGTAGAGGTCAGCTAGTTGATGGCCGTCCTAGAGACGTAGCTCAGAGGGGAGGTGCAGATCCCCGATTCTATGCTTTACCAGCCAGGCCAGAGGCAGAGGCATCAGATGCCGTGATTACAGGTACTATTCTTGTTTGTGGCAGGGGTGCTTCAGTATTATTTGACCCTGGGTCTACATATTCATATGTTTCTTCCTACTTTGCACCGTATTTGGCCGTGCCCAGCTATGCTCTAGATATTCCAGTTTATGTGGCTACACCAGTGGGCGACTCCATTGTAGTCGATCGGGTACAACGCTCGTGCGTAGTTATCTTTGGGGGTCTTGAGACCCGTGTTGATCCGTTGCTTTTGGACATGGTGGATTTTGATGTCATATTGGGGATGGACTGGTTGTCCCTATACCATGCTATTCTTGATTGTCATGCTAAGACTGTGACCTTGGCCTTGCCAGAATCACCCCGACTGGAATGGAAAGGTACCTCAAGCCACTCCGTCCGCACCGTTATTTCCTATGTTAAGGCTCGACGTATGGTCGAGAAGGGGTGTCTAGCTTATCTGGCTTATGTTCGTGATTTCGGCACAGAGGTTCCTTCCATTGAGTCAGTCCCTATTGTACGGGAGTTTCTGAGGTTTTTCCTTCAGACTTGCTGGGCATGCCACCCGACAGGGATATTGATTTATGTATTGATCTGGCACCGGGCACTCAGCCCATCTCTATTCCACCCTATCGTATGGCCCCGTCGGAGTTAAAAGAGTTGAAAGATCAGTTGCAAGACCTTCTAGAAAAAGGCTTTATCAGGCCCAGCGTTTCCCCCTGGGGAGCACCTGTGTTATTTGTGAAGAAGAAGGATGGCTCGATGCGGATGTGTATTGATTACCGGCAATTGAACAAAGTGACAATAAAGAATAAGTATCCACTACCGAGGATTGATGATTTGTTTGACCAGCTCCAAGGAGCGAGGGTGTTCTCAAAAATAGACTTGAGGTCGGGCTACCATCAGCTGAAGATCAGGGCGGCTGACATTCCTAAGACAGCCTTTCGCACTAGGTACGGGCACTATGAATTCTTGGTCATGTCTTTCAGGTTGACCAATGCTCCAGCATCATTCATGGAGTTGATGAATCGGGTGTTCAGGCCTTATCTAGATCTATTCCTGATAGTCTTTATAAATGATATCCTGGTATACTCCCGCAGCCAGGAAGAGCACGACTAGCACCTCAGAGTGGTTCTTCAGACTCTGAAGGATAAGCTATATGCCATGTTTTCAAAATGCGAGTTCTAGCTGAGTTCGGTGGAATTTATGGGTCATATCGTATCAGTAGAGGGTATTCAGGTGGACCCAAAGAAGATTGAGCCAGTCCAGAATTGGCCTTGACTAGCTTCAGTGACCGAGATTCGGAGTTTCTTGGGGTTAGCAGGTTACTACCTTCGATTTGTAGATGGGTTCTCTTCTATTGCAGCCCCGATGACCGAGTTGACCCAGAAGGGTGCTTAGTTCAAGTGGTCAGATGAGTATGAGGCGAGCTTTCAGAAGCTCAAGACAACTTTGACTACGGCACCAGTGTTGGTACGACCTACAGGTGCAGGGCCTTATACAGTTTATTGTGACGCATCTCGTACAGTGCTTGGAGCGGTATTGATGCAGGATGGTAAGGTTATCGCTTATGCTTCGAGACAGCTAAAAATACATGAGAAGAATTATCCAGTTCATGATCTTGAGTTAGCAGCAATAGTTCATGCCTTAAAGATCCGGAGGCATTATCTATATGGTGTGACATGTGAGGTGTACACTGATCACAAAAGCCTACAGTACTTGTTCAAGCAAAAGGAGTTGAATCTACGACATCGGAGATGGTTAGAGTTGCTGAAAGACTATGATGTTACTATCCAATATCACCCAGGTAAGACCAATGTAGTGGCCGATGTTTTGAGTAGGAAGTCTGCCAGCATGGGTAGTCTTGCATTCATTCCATTCAGTCAAAGACCATTTGCTCTAGATATCCAGGCCTTAGCCAACCGGTTCGTGAGATTAGACATTTTTTAGCCTAGCAGGGTATTAGCCTACACAGTCGCTCGTTCTTCTCTATTAGAGCGTATCCGTGAGAGGCAATTTGATGATCCTCATTTGCGTGACTTGAGAGATACAGTACAGCGGGGAGGTGCCACACAGGTAAATCTAGATGATGATGGGATATTGAAATTGCAGGGTCGAGTTTGTGTGCCCAATGTCGAAGGGATTCGAGAGTTAATCTTAGTGGAGGCCCACAGTTCGTGGTATTCTATTCACCCGGGAGCCGCAAAGATGTACCAGGACTTGCGGCAGCACTATTGGTGGCGCAGAATGAAGAAAGATATCATTGCGTATGTCGCTCGGTGTCTAAATTGTCAGCAGGTGAAATATGAGCACCAGAGACCTGGTGGTGTATTCCAGAGGATTGAAATTCTCGAGTGGAAATGGGAGTGGATCACTATGGACTTCGTTACTGGACTTTCTTTGACTCGGAGGAAATTTGATGCTATTTGGGTCATTGTTGATAGGTTGACCAAGTCAGCACACTTCATTCCAGTATCTGTCTCCTACTCGTCGGAGAGGTTAGCGGAGATTTACATTAGGGAGATTGTTCGTCTTCATGGGGTGCCAGTATCTATTATCTCTGATCGGGGTACACAGTTTACCTCGCGGTTCTGGAGAGCAGTCCAGCAGGGGTTAGGCACCTAGGTTCCGCTGAGTACATTTTTTCATCCTCAGACGGATGGCCAGTCCAAGAGGACTATTCAGATTCTAGAGGACATGCTTCGAGCCCGTGTTATTGATTTTGGAGGCTCGTGGGGCCAGTTTCTGCCATTAGCAGAGTTCGCCTACAACAACAGCTACCAGTCTAGCATCCAGATGGCCCCGTATGAGGCATTGTATGGTAGGCGATGTCGATCTCCAGTCGGATGGTTTGAGCCGGGAGAGGCTCGGTTGTTGGGTACAGACTTAGTTCAGGAGGCCTTGGATAAGGTCAAGACTATTCAGGAGAGATTGCGTTCAGCTCGGTCCAGGCAGAAGACTTATGCGGATCGTAAGGTTCGAGATGTAGATTTCATGGTTGGTGAACGAGTATTGCTCCGAGTGTCGCCTATGAAGGGTGTGACGAGGTTCGGGAAGAAGGTCAAGCTCAACCCTAGGTATATTGGTCCATTTGAGATTCTAGACCGAGTGGAAGGGGTGGCTTACAGACTAGCTCTGCCGCCTAGCTTATCAACTGTGCATCCAGTTTTTCATGTATCTATGCTTCGGAGATACCACGGCGATCCCACACATGTGTTGGACTTCAGTACTGTCCAATTGGACAATGATATATCCTACGAGGAGGAGCCGATGGCTATTCTAGACCGGAAGGTTCGACAATTGAGGTTGAAGAGTTTTCCTTCTGTGCGAGTTCAGTGGAGGGGTCAGCCTCCTCAGGCATCGACCTGGGAGTCTGAGCCTGACATGCGGAGCCGATATCCTCATCTATTCCATGACTCAGGTACTTCTTTCTTTTGTCCGTTCGAGGACGAACGATTGTTTTAGAGGTGGAGAATGTGACGACCCAAAGGGTCATCACTTGTTTTATTAATCATTTCGAGCTTCCAAGGATCCTGAAAACCTCATTTATAGTTGCCTTGATTTGCGTGCGTAGTTCGGGTGCGAAGCTGAAAATTTTTTATGTTGAAATATATGAAAAATGTGAGAAATTTGAAGAATTTTGATATTAATATTGATATGGTTGACTTTGGTCAACATTTTTGGTAAACGGACCCGGACCCGTGATTTGAAGGTCTCAGAAAATTCGTAGAAAAATATGGAACTTGGGCGTATGCCGGGAATTGAAATCCGAGGTCTAGAACCCCGGTAAAAGAATTTTTCTATTAAATTGTTTTTTAGAAAATGTTTAAGGAAAATGAAACTGAAATTTGATCAAAAAGTAATGGTATCGGGCTCGTATTTTGGTTCCGACGCCCGGTACAGGTCATATATATTGGTTAAGCGCTTCCTGTAAAGTTTGGTTGAAAACGGACGTCGTTTGACGTGTTTCGGCCTTAAATTGGAAATTTTGGAAGTTTATGAAATTTGAAAGATTTCTTGGATTTCATGGTTTAATTTATTGTTTTTAATGTTATTTTGGTGATTTGATCGCACGAGTAAGTTTGTAGGATGTTTTTGAGTTAGTGTATCTGTTTGGTTGGGAGCCCCGAGGGCTCGGGAGTGTTTCGGAGGTGTCTCGGAGTGTTTTCGGACTTAAGAAAATTTCAGAAAAAAATTGCAGAAATAGTACCCTGGAACAGTACCGTGTACAGTACCCCCATGTACAGTCCGTGTACAGTACCGTGTACAGTACCTATGAACAGTACATGTACAGTCCCCGTGAATAGTACCGTGTACAGTCCCGTGAACAGTAAAAACGCGTGAACAGTGCCCCCGCGAATTTATGGACAGAATACTTATTTCTGGAAAATGGGATTTGTCCCATTTTCCATTGTTTTGTCAAATTGGAGCTCGGGAAGAGGCGATTTTTGAGAAATTTTCATAGAAAACAACGGGGTAAGTTTTCTTAACTTAATTGTGGTTATATTACTCGAGTCTATTGCAAGTTTTGTCATTAAATCCATGAATTTTGCGGGAAAAGCTTAGAAACCCTCTCGAATAGATTTGAGGATTTGAGGGTCTAAATATTATCGAAATTTAGTAATTTTGGTATGGTTGAACTCATATCGGAATGGGTGTTGGGATTTCGTAAGTTTTTACGGGATTCGAAATGTGGGTCCCACTATTGAATTTTAAAATATATTTCGGATTTTATCCGGAAAATTAGTAATTTTATTATCCAATTCATTCTTACGATTCGTGTTGAGTATTTCGAATTGTTTGTGAATAGATTTGAAGCATTTGGAGACAAATTTAAAAGGAAAAGCGGTGCGTAAGCATTGAGTTGGCCTTAAACTTTCAAGGTAAGTGTTTGTTATATCCTAGCTTGAGGGAATAGGATTACGTGCTATGTGTTATGTAATCGAGTGCGGTGTATGGGCTGTGGTGATGAGCATCCATACACTGGCATATAGCATGACCGTGAGTCGTTGTTAATACTTGTTGTGTGACATATTTGAAGATAAATTGTTGAACCCTTGCCGGGTTGTAGAATTGTTATTGTTCTCCCTTGTCGGGGCTTGTTGTGAAGTGAGATATTGATTGCCCTTGCCGGGACGGTTCATGATTTACTGTTTCATTCTTTGCCCTTAATTGTGATTGTTATTTGGGTGAGGAAGAGTGATAATGCATGAAGGGTGATGCCGTGCCTTGATTTATTATTTATGCACGAAGGTTAATGTCGTGCCTTGTTATTGATTATACACGAAGGTTAATGCCGTGCCATGTTTTATTGATTATGCACGAAGGTTAATGTCGTGCCGTGTTGTTGATTATGCACGAAGGATCATGCCATGCCTTGTTATTGAACCATGTACGAAGGATCATGCCGTACCATGGATGTGAGGATGAGAGTAAAAGCACTTTAGGGTGATGCCGTGCACTTTATTGCTTATTTGGTGAGGATGAGAGTAAAAGCACGAAGGGTGATGCCGTGCAACTATTTGCCATTCCTTGACTTGATATTACCTGTTTTCCATTATACTTTGTTTTCCTTGTGGACTTGTTAACTGTTGTTAATTGCTGAGTTCTTCTGAGATATTCCTTGTTGAGTTGTTACTTGATTATTTCTCGTTATCTTGTGGTGTATATATATATAGATATGCACAGGTTTACGTGGGTGTCTGGTCCTAGGCTTGTCACTACTTCGCCGGGATAGGCCAGGCACTTACCAGCACATGGGGTCGGTTGTCCTGATACTGCACTTCTGTGCATTTTTGCACAGGTCCAGGTTTCGATCAGGAGCAGCAGCAGTAGATCTTTTGCGTGGGAGTGGAGCATCTTGAGACTGAGGTATCTTGCAGGCGTCCGCAGGCCCGGCGTCTCTTCCTTTTATTTATGTTACTAGCTGTAGTCTCTTTGTTCCGAGACAAACAGATTATGTTATATTTCTTTCAGACCTTTATGTGTAGTATTCATGAAGTAGTTCGTGAGTTGGTGACTCCACGTCTTGGGTAGAGGATTTCAGTATCATTTTACCTTGAAACTGCTTATTGCTATTTTTTTATAAAGTCTTCCGCACTTGTTTAATTAAGGTTATGGTTTTGGTTGTTAAATTGAATATGACATATTGCTAAAAATAGGATAGTGTGAATAAAGTGGCTTGCCTAGCTACCATGAGTAGGCGCCATCACGATCCCGATGTTGGGGGAAAATCCGGGTCGTGACATGATGTGAGCCAAATAGGCGAGATCTGCAAACTGATGGCCCAATTCGACGAATGCCTCTTCGAACAAGTTCGTAGGGTACACAACGCTGAAGCATACGGATTGGGCAAAATTGGCTGCGGCAGCCACCAACCTGAATAAAGAAATCACCATCACCCTCCTGCACTCTGCAATCGACCACACCGAGGTACTCTCCATGCATCTGACTTGGGACTGGCGCAATCAATTTGTATCATATTTGCAGGATGGAATCCTACCACATGACAAAAAAAAAGCAAGAAAGCTTTGCACACAAGCAGCGAGGTACTGTTTGGTAAATAATGACCTCTACAAAAGAACTTTTGGGGGGCCCCCGGCTAAGTGCCTAGGCCCCAGCCATTTGACGCCGGTTTTAGAAGAGGTCCACGAAGGTCATTGCGGTGCTCATACAGGCAACCAAGCACTCGTGCAATGTCTAATACGGGCCAGATATTACTGGCCCACCATGAAAAAAGACGCGGCTGAATGCGTCCACCAATACGAAAAATGTCAAAAGTTTACCCCTCAGATATATCATCATAGAGAACCCCTCC
Source organism: Nicotiana noctiflora (assembly GCA_032618575.1). Classification (NCBI taxonomy): domain Eukaryota; kingdom Viridiplantae; phylum Streptophyta; class Magnoliopsida; order Solanales; family Solanaceae; genus Nicotiana; species Nicotiana noctiflora. Next base: position 90,440 of record JASVEL010011723.1, on the reverse strand, counting down.
ACTCGGCCACGTCTCCATGGCCCTTTCATCAAAAAGGGAATGGACATAGTCGGACCCCTACCTATCGGACGAGGGAAGGTACACTTCTTATTAGTTTTACCTGACTATTTCTCCAAGTGGGTGGAAGCAGGTGCATACGCCCAGATCCGCGAGCAAGAGGTCATAGCCTTCATCTGGAAGAACATCATATGCCACTTCGACATCCCCAAAGAGATAACATGTGATAATGGACGACAGTTCATAGGAAAAAAGACAACCGACTTCTTCGATAAATGGCGTATCAAAAAGATACTCTCAACGCCATATCATCCAGCTGCCAACGGCCAGGCAGAGTCGTCCATCAAAACCATAATAAACATTTTTAAGGAAAAACTCGAAGACACCAAGGGATTGTGGCCCGAGCTGCTGCCAGAAGTACTATGGGCACACAGGACCACCCCCAAATCCTCCACAGGAGAAACTCCCTACTCATTAATCTACGGGACTAATGCCATCATACCGGTCGAATTTGGTGAACCAAGCCTCAGATACTTGCACGCAAGCTGAGAGGAGAACGACGCGAACCGACTATAAGATTTAGACGAGGCCGAAGAAAGGAGAGAAATTGCCCACATCAGGCTAGTGGCCCAAAAACAGCAAGTCGAGAGATACTACAACAAAAGAACAAAAATTCGACCGCTCAAGATAAGCGACTATGTGCTAAAGGCCAAAATACAGGCATCCAAAGACCCTAGCGAAGGGAAGTAGGGCACCAATTGGGATGGACCCTATAAAATCATCGCAGTAGCAGACAAAGGCTCCTTCAAGTTAGAAACCATGAACGGGAAGATACTCCAAAATAACTGGAACATATCACACCTCAAACGTTTCCATTTCTAAAAAGGCATCCCCCAAGCCATACTCTTTTTCCCTCATCCGAGTTTTGTCTCAATTGGGTTTTCTCGGAGAGGTTTTTAATGAGGAGACGAAGGAGATACCCGGAAGTGTTTACGAGGTTCAAAACTGATACCCCAAGTGTACCGCCGATCGGCACGAATGGCGTATCACAGGAGTTAGGGCTACGACCATCTCCAATGTATGAAAGGCTACGGCCATCTCCAATGTATGAAAGGCTACAGAAATCTCCAATGTTTCAAAGGCTACGGCCATCTCCAATGTATGAAAGGCTACGACCATCTCCAATGTATGAAAGGATACAGCCATCTCCAAAGCATGAAAGGCTACGGCCATCTCCAATGCATGAAAGGCTACGGCTGTATGAAAGGCTACGACTATCTCCAGTGTATGAAAGGCTACGGCCATCTCCAATGTATGAAAGGTTACGACCATCTCCAATGTATGAAAGGCTAAGGCCTTAACGACGAAAGGAGAGACTATGGTCTCCTCAATTAAAAGCAAAAGGCTAAGGCCTTAACGACGAAAAGAGAGACTACGGTCTCCTCCATTAAAAACAAAAGGCTGAGGCCTTAACGACGAAATGAGAGACTACGGTCTCCTCCATTAAAAGAAAAAGGCTAAGGCCTTAACGACGAAAGGAGAGACTACGGTCTCCTCCATTAAAAGAAAAAGGCTAAGGCCTTAACGAAGAAAGAGAGACTATGGTCTCCTCCATTAAAAACAAAATGCTAAGTCCTTAACGACGAAAGGAGAGACTACGATCTCGTCCATTAAAGCAAAAGGCTAAGGCCTTAACGACGAAAGGAGAGACTACGGTCTCCTCCATTAAAAACAAAAGGCTAAGGCCTTAACGACGAAAGGAGAGACTACGGTATCCTCCATTAAAAGCAAAAGGCTAAGGCCTTAACGACGAAAGGAGACACTACGGTCTCCTCCATTAAAACTAAAAGGCTAAGGCCTTAATGACGAAAGGAGAGACTATGGTCTCCTCCATTAAAACCAAAAGGCTAAGGCCTTAACGACAAAAGGAGAGACTACGGTCTCCTCCATTCAAAAATAAAGGCTAAGGCCTTAACGACGAAAGGAGAGCCTATGGTCTCCTGCATTAAAAGTAAATGGCTAAGGCCTTAAACGACATGACGTCGTTTTGAACAATTCATTTTGGACCAGGTAGCCCTTTTGGGCCTGGGTCGTCTGATCTGGGCTAAAGGCGTTGGGACCATTTTTGGGCTCAGGGTTTTTGGGGTATTCACTTTGGGCAATTAATTTGACCCATATCTTCTTTTCCCTTTTTTTCTTATTATAATTTTGTATTTTGTATTTTATTCTATTTGTATTTTTGGTATTTTGTTGTATTTCAATTTTCCTTTATATTTTTTGTATTTTTCCTATTTTGTAATTATTTAGAATTTATTAAAATTGTTAAACTAATTACCTTCTTTTTTGGCAATTTTCAATTTAAAGTAAATAAATTTTATTTTTGATTTTTCTTTAATTTGTTAAAATGAATTAATATCTACTACATGAGAATTTAATTTCTAAATGTATTTTTTTGTTTTTTTATTTATCACACGCAAATAACATGCAAACAATCAATACAAAATTCACACAAATTATTAAAAATATGGAAAAATTATTTGTTTGATTTTTATGGGTTTGACTCATATATAGGGTAAACATTACGTGCTCACAGCTGCCCCTCTTTGCTCGGAAAGATGAAGAGTTTTATTGCAAAGATAAGTGAGCAACTATGAATGATTTTTACCCGTTCGAGTATTCCGTTGTGAAGCATTTTCAAAAGTTTTGACCGCACCCTTCTTTAGAGGTTGCCTACATATCCTGGGATAAAGAGGAATCAGGTCAGTGTAGTTCGGGAAGGTCTGGTAGTTTGAAACTACCAAGAACTGTCATCTCATTGTTGTTGCTATTGTTACTGTTGTTACTGCTGACTGACCCCTTATTACATCATGGTAAAAATAAAAGAAGCTAGCCTAAGCTACGGTCTATGAATTACAAAAATTATATATATATGTCTTCCAACTTGTTTTTGTATTTCCTTGATCTTGTATCTTGTATTCCTTCCAACAGCATTCTTGTTATTGCCTTGAACTTGTATTTTCTTTTCCAACAGCATTCTTGTTATTGCCTTGAACTTGTATTTTCTCTAATAGCATTCTTGTTATTGCCTCGAACTTGTTCAACTGCTTCAATTTGAAATATGCATCCATTTTCCAGGTGGACCCCTGCTTGCGACAAAATAAACAACCAAAGAAAGATTTTTCTGCCCCAGTATGGTGACTGGGCACATCATGTTATTGAATGTCAGAATTTAAAGAAAAATTTCATTTTCTTGAAAAAGTATTCCCTTATTTTCCAGGTGGGCGCCTGAACAGAAATTTAAAAAATGCAGAAAGTATTCCCTCATTTTCCAGGTGGGCGCCTGAACAAAAATTAAAAAATACAGAAAAATATTCCCTTGTTATCCAGGTGGGCGCCTGATGCAAAAATTAAAATGCAGAAAATATTCCCTTGCTATCTAGGTGGGCGCCTGATGTAGAAATTAAAATGCAGAAATTATTCCATTGTTATCCAGGTGGGCGCCTGATGCAGAAATTAAAATGCAGAAAATATTCCCTTGTTATACAGGTGGGCGCCTGATGTAGAAATTAAAATGCAGAAAATAATCCCTTATTATACAGGTAGGTGCCTGAACTGAAATTAAAACCTTTACTTTGTGACTGAAGTTTATCTTAGATGAAAAATTCATCAGACTAAGACTTTTATCTTAGGAGAAAGTTTTAACACACTAAGATTTTGATTCTCATTGGACTATGTCCATTTTCGTGTAGTCTCAGGAGGAAGATCCATCGGACTGAGATTATGACTCTAGGAGATATGTCACGACCCGGATTTCCCCCACCATCGGGATCGTGATGACGCCTACTCGTGGTAGCTAGGCAAGCCAACTCATTCAATATTTTGCTGTTCATACCATCATTCATATTTAATAGCAAAAAAATAATTACTCAAACTTTTAAATGCTGAAGAATTTCGAATAAGAGATGAATAATAACAATGTAAGCAACTGACATAAATCTTCTACCCAAGATGTGGTGTCACCCACTCACGAACTACTAAGGAATAACTACACATAATGGTCTAAAAGAAAATAAATAATAATCATCTGTCTCGGAACAATGAAACCACATCAATAACAAAAATAACTAGAGGAGACGTCGGGCCTACGAACGCCTGCAAGCTACCACTGTCTCGAAAGCATGGAAATCCCACTAGTACTCTACTACTGCTGCTCCTGCTCAAAACCTGGACCTGTGCAAAACCGCACAGAAGTGTAGTAACAGCGCAATCCGACCCCATGTATTGTTAAGTGCCTGGCCTATCCCGGCAAAGTAGTATCAAGCCTAGGACCTGACACTCACATAAACCTGTGCAGTTCTATATAATGTATATACCACAAAATAACAGAATTATCGATTAATGCAACTAACAAAAGAGGTATCATGCTGGGGGAACACAATCAGCAACATATAATAAATCAGTAAAGAGAATCAGAGTGTAACAAAAACAGCTATCAGCAAAACAAGAAATTTAATAGTAGCACGGCACCACCCTTCGTGCTTTTACTCTCTTCCTCGCCAAATAATCAAATAAAAGTGCACGGCATCACCCTTTGTGCTTTTACTCTCATCCTCACCAAATACTCAAATAAAAGTGCACGGCATCACCCTTCGTGCTTTTACTCTTATCCTCACCAAATAAGCAAATAAAAGCGCACGGCATCACCCTTCGTGCTTTTACTCTCATCCTCACATCCATGGCACAGCATGATCCTTCGTGCATGGTTTAAATTACAACAACACGGAATGTTCCTTCGTGCATAATCAGTAAAACAAGGCATGGCATGATCCTTCGTGCATAATCAATAAAATAAGGCACGGCATGATCCTTCGTGCATAATCAGTAAAATAAGGCACGGTATGATCCTTCGTGCATAATCAATAAAACAAGGCACGACATGATCCTTCGTGCAAACATAAGTAAAAATTACACGGCATCATATTTCGTGCATTATCACTCTTCCTCACCCAAATAACAATCACAGTTAAGGGCAAAAGAATGAAACAAATACTATTAACTGTCCCAGTAAGGGAAACTATAATCATCACAGTAAAGTCCCGGCAAGGGAAACAATAATCAACTTCACAATAAAGTCCCGGCAAGGGAAACAATAATCAACTTCACAATAAAGTCCCGACAAGGGAAACAATAATCAACTTCACAATAAAGTCCCGGCAAAGGAAACAATAATCGACTTCACAATAAAGTCCCGGCAAGGGAAACAATAATCAACTTGACAAGACATGTCAACCAACGACTCACGGTCATGCTAGACGCCAGTGTATGGATGCTCGTCACCACAGCCTATACACCGCACTCGATCACATAGCAATTAGCACATTCAATCCTATTCCCTCAAGCTAGGATAGATTAAACACTTACCTCAAAGCCTTGAAGTCCAATTATCCTTCAATTATCGCTTACCTTGAATTTTACCCTTCATCTCGCTCGTATCTAATCACAATTGGTTTAATCACTTTAATAGATACTATGTAAATTTGTTTGGATGCATAAAAATGGTTTTCTCAAAGTTTTACCCAAAATTTCTCAAAACACCCCCGGTCCCACGTGGTTGAAACACGAGGTTCGGACCAAAATCCGGTTACCCATTCCCACACGAGTTCAATTATATGATTTATTTCGAAATCAAACCTCAAATCGAGGTCCAATTCCCCAATTCATGAAAAACCTAGGTTCTACCCAAAAACAAAAATTTCAACCATGAAAACCTTTGATTTCTCTTGGAAAACATGTTTAATGATGTTAGGAATTGAAAGAATTAAGTAAAAAGTGACTTACAAGTGATTTGGTGTGATATTACTATTGGAGAATCGTGTGTGAAGTGTTGGGTTTTGAAAGAATGGTTAAAAAGGGTTTAAAATTCGTTTAAGTATCAGATTGCATAGCTGCGGATATGGAGAACCAGTTGTGTTATTTTTCAAAATTTGCTCTAACGGCCTACCAAATCTTCACCCGAGCCCTCGGCTCCAAACCAAATATGCACAGAACCTAAATACATAGTACGAACTTGCTCGCGCGATCAAATTGCCAATATAACATCGTTTTCAAAGAATCAAGCCTCAAATTCATTATTTTCTTCCTTTAACTTCATAACTTTCAAATTTGGAACTTATGGTTGAAAACACATCAAGCGACGTTCATATGTCGTCAAACTTTGCAGGAAGTACTTAAATAATATATAAGACTTGTACCGGGTGTCGGAATCAAAATACGAGCCCGATACCATGGTCTTTTAACCAATTTTCATTTAATAATTTCAGAAAAAACAATTTAACAGAAAAATTTATATCTTGAGCTCTACGCCTCAGAATTCAACTCTGCACACATGCCCGAGTCCCATATTTTCCTACGGACATTCCGGGACCGTCCGACCTCGGGTCTGGGTCCGTTTACCAAAAATATTGACCAAAGTCAACTATATCAAGATTGATATCAAATTTCTTCAAATTTTCCATAGAATTCACATATTGTAAGACAAAAACTTTCTGGCTACATGCCCGGACTATGCACGTATATCGAGGCAATAGTAAATAAGGTTTTCAAGGCCTCGGAAGCGCGAAATAGGCGAGGAAAATAGGTGATGACCCTTTGGGTCGTCACATTCTCCACCTCTAAAACAACCGTTCGTCCTCGAACGGACAAGAGAAGGAAGTACCTGAGTCGGGGAACAAATGTGGGTAACGGCTCCGCATATCAGACTCAAACTCCCAGGTTGATACCTCAGGAGGCTGACCTCACCACTAAACACGCTCAGAAGGAAAACTCTTTGACCTCAACTGTCAAACCTGCCGATCTAGAATGGCCAATGGCTCCTCCTCGTAAGATAGATCATTGTCCAATTGGACAGTACTGAAGTCTAACACATGTGTAAGATCATCGTGGTACCTCCGAAGCATAGATACATGCAAAACTGGATGTACGGCTGATAAGCTAGGTGGCAGTACTAGTCTATAAGCCACCTCTCCCACTCAGTCCAGAATCTCAAATGGACCAATATACCTAGGACTGAGCTTGCCCTTCTTTTCGAACCTGATCACGCCCTTCATAGATGATACCCGGAGCAATACCCGCTCACCAACCATGAAATCCACATCTCGGACCTTACATCTGCATAAGTCTTCTGTTTGGACTGAGTTGAATGCAATCTCTCCTGGATAGTCTTGACCTTGTCTAAGGCCTCCTGAACTAAGTCTGTACCCAGCAACCGAGCCTCTCCCGGCTTGAACCATCCGACTGGAGACCGACATCGCCTTCCATACAATGCCTCATATGGAGCCATTTGAATGCTAGACGGGTAGCTGTTATTGTAGGCTAACTCTGCTAATGGGAGAAACTGGTCCCACGAGCCTCCAAAATCAATGACATAGGCTCGGAGCATGTCTTCTAGGATCTGAATAGTCCTCTCGGACTGACCATCTGTCTGAGGATGGAAAGTTGTACTCAACTGAACCTGGGTGCCTAACTCCTGCTGGACCGCTCTCCAGAAACGCGAGGTAAAATGCGTACCCCGATCTGAGATAATAAACACTGATACCCCATGGAGGCCAACAATCTCCCTGATGTAAATCTCTGCTAGCTTCTCCGATGAGTAAGAGACAGATACTGGAATGAAGTGTGGTGACTTGGTTAGCCTATCAAAAATTACCCAAACAACATCAAATCTCCTCCAAGTCAAAGGAAGTCCAGTAACAAAGTCTATTGTAGTCCGCTCCCATTTTCGCTCGGGAATTTCAATCCTCTGGAATACACCACCAGGCCTCTGATGCTCATACTTCACCTGCTGATAGTTTAGACACCGAGCGACATATGTAACGATGTCCTTTTTCATCCTACGCCACCAATAGTACTGCCGTAAGTCCTGATACATCTTCGCAGCGCCCGGGGGAATAGAATACTGCGAACTGTGCGCCTCCGCTAAGATCAACTCTCAATTCCTCTCAACATTAGGCACACAAACTCGCCCCTGGAATCTCAATACTCCGCATCATCTAGAGTTACCTTCGTGGCACCTCCTTGTTGTACAGTATCCCTCAGGTCACGCAAATGAGGATCATCAAATTGCCTCTCACGGATACGCTCTAATAGGTAAGAACGAGCGACCGTGCAGGCTAACTCTCTGTTAGGCTCAGAAATGTCTAGTCTCAGGAACCGATTGTCTAAGGCCTGAGCATCTAGAGCAAGTGGTCTCTGGCTAACGGGAATATAAGCGAGACTACCCATGCTGGCAGACTTTCTACTTAATGCATCGGCCACTACATTAGCCTTACCTGGGTGATATAAGATAGTAACATCATAGTCCTTCAGCAACTCTAACCATCTCCTCTGTCGCACATTCAATTCCTTTACCTTGAATAAATATTGAATACTTTTGTGATCAGTGTATACCTCACATGCCACACCATATAGATAATGCCTCTAGATTTTTAAGGCATGAAATACTGCTTCCAGCTCAAGGTCATGAACCGGATAATTCTTCTCATGGATTTTCAACTGTATCGAAGCATAAGCAATAACCTTGCCATCCTGCCTCATTACTGTTCCAAGCCCAGTACGGGATGCGTCGCAGTAAACTATGTAAGGCCCTGAACCCGTGGGTAAAATTAACACTAGTGCCGTAGTCTAAGCTGTCTTGAGCTTCTGAAAGCTCGCCTCACACTCATCTGACCACATGAACTGGGAACCCTTCTACAAATCGACAGTAATAGCTTGCTAACCCCAAGAAACTCCGAATCTCGGTCACTGAAGCTGGTTGATGCCAATTCTTGACTGCCCCAATCTTCTTTTGTGTCCACCTGAATGCCCTCTACTGACATGATATGACCCAGAAATACAATTGTACTTAGCCATAACTCATACTTTGGAAATATCTGCATATAGCTGACTATTTTTTTCAGAGTCTGGAGAGCCACTCTGAGATGTTGCGCATGCTCTTCCTGACTACGGGAGCGTATAAATACGTTATCCATGGGTAGTATCACGAGCCAGTCTAACTAAGGCATGAACACCTCATACTTATACACATAACCGTGACTTTGGCCACAAGAGTCGTCCCTAAATTACAACATTGCCAATTAACTATGTGTTATCAAATACCTTATTCCAAAGCTCCCACATTACTCACAATGAGGTATGGAGACCTCGTGATTACTATTTCGAATTAATGAGTCATATTTATCCGCATATGGGTGTTCGTCTCAAAGGATAAACTCAACGGTTTCAAAATAGAAATGGCTAAATATGAATAGAAACTATACAAGAATAGTCAAATAGTCCTAACGGGCATGACTCTCATTTACAAATGCAATACAAAAATATTAATTTCATAAAAGAAGAATTTTAAACACATAAACTCTTACCACCAGGACCTAGTCCTCATATGTTATCCATCGTAGCTTGAAGCTCGGTTTAGAAATATTTCACATTATGCAGAAATTTGAGGACCTCATCCTCAACTCTAAATCAATAGTACTTGCACATTGTATCATCTAAAATTTTTCATTTCCTTTCTTTCTTCCTTTCAATAATTGTCCGTCAAAGAAAATCACGGCATAAAATGAACCCTCATAATGATAGGGCATACAATTAACGATTAAAATTAGTTATTCCAAGAATTATATCAAAACTCACTGTAATAAGTAATATAAAGTCACTCTTAGCCTCATGGCTATTTTAGTGACTAACACCTAATAATAGGGGTGTCTATCCTCATGTAATAACCCAACGTGAGCATTCCCATAAGCATATTTGATGATTACGATGCTCACTTATGAGTGAAGCATATTAAGAGAACCCGCCTAAATATTTCAAAAACCAATCAAATTAAGGAGAAATGTCCTTTTTATAATTGTTGAAATTGTACATATGATGACACCATCTGGTGTAGTGACCTCACTCATACCATAAATATTATATCAACGGTTGGGTCTCCACCTCTAGGATTTTGACCTCCACCTCTAACATCCTGACCTCTACATCTGGCTGGCCATGTAAGATAAATATTAACTGGAATCGAGCATGTAGCCTGAGTGCTTTCCTAAAACTATATTTCTCCAAAATTCCACATTCACAAAAATCCTTTGAGGCTCAGATAACTTATAGCACATGAAGACATATTCGGACACTGTAATGGTGACCTGGTACAACCGTTCAGATCGCATATACCATGCAGAGAATCTGGGAGGTGACATCTTCAGAACATTTTCTTAAAATAGAGTTTAGTAGGTAGTGTTGCATTGGCCGGCTTGCCCTCTGGTAGGCTTGCCACAAACATCGACTGTCAATTTCCTCTTTTGCTATGTTGGCTTAACACTGCTGAGCTACCCCATTTACTCATATACTCTTCGTTATTATCTGGGGGAAATTCTTACCCCCATGAAAATAACCAACCTTAAATATGTATAAATTATTTAGAGGACCTTTCCATACCATATATATACATTCCAATAACTCACAATATTTGTCCTTCACAAATCCAACAAGTCAACCGAATGTCAAGGTCTGTTGAAACCCCACACGATTCATTGGGTGATCTCCGGATATAATTTCATCTTTCGTTGGAACCATAACTGGTGTGGTAAATACATTATCTTCCCACTACTTCTGTTTGCCATCCGAAGTACAGTAAAATCAACCCCCTCGCATTTGACTATTCCCACATTCTGTAATTCCTCATAACAGCGGTTAAGCACAATCCCGTGGGTTCTCAAAAGATGCACCTTTGAAAGTGGTAGCAAAGAGTTTGGTGAAACCTATCCGACCTCCATAAGACTTTTGAAGGCATAGTTGATCTATCACCAGCCCGTGCCATTGTTCGGCTGGAGAAGCGGTACGTGACTTCGTCATTCGTGGGAAGACAATAGTGGAAATTCAACTTAACATTTGAAGAACGAATTTGCACGATGAGAAAGAAAAAATGAGAGACTTTTTCCTAACTCAACACACTCTGGAGGACGAGTACAGACGTCTCCGTACCCACCCCTCAAGCTCTACCAAGCTTGTTCGTGAGTTGTGAGACCTATGTAACCTAGGGCTCTGATACTAACTTGTTACGACCTGGATTTCCCCCACCATCGGGATCATGATGGTGCCTACTCGTGGTAGCTTGGCAAGACAACTCATTCAACATTTTCCTGTTCATACCATCATTTTTGTTCTCATATTTAATAGTAAAAAATAACTACTCAAACTTTTAAATGCGGAAGACTTTTGAATAAGAGATGAATAATAACAATCTAAGCAACTGACATAAATCCTCTACCCAAGATGTGGTGTCACCGACACATGAACTACTAAGGAATAACTACACATAATAGTCTGAAAGAAAATAAATAATAACCGTCTGTATCGGAACAATGAGACCACGGTAATAAAAAAAATAACTAGAGGAGACGCCGAGCATGCGTACGCCTGCAAGCTACCTCTGTCTCGGAAGCACCGAAATCCCACTAATACTATACTGCTGCTTCTCCTGCTCAAAATCTGGACCTGTGCAAAATGGCACAGAAGTGCAGTATCAGCACAATTCGACCCCATGTGCTGCTAAGTGCCTGGCCTATCCCATCGAAGTACTGACAAGCCTAGGACCAGACACTCACATAAACTTGTGCAGTTATATATAATGTATATACCACAAAATAACAGAATTATCGATCAATACAACTAGCAAATGAGGTATCATGCTGGGGGAACACAATCAGCAACATATAATAAATCAGTAAAGAGAATCACAGTGTAACAAAAACAGCTATCACCAAAACAAGAAATTTAATAGTTGCACCGCATCATCCTTCATGCTTTTACTCTCATCCTCACCAAATAATCAAATAAAAGTGAACGACATCACCCTTCGTGCTTTTACTCTCATCCTCACCAAATAATCAAATAAAAGTGCACGGCATCACCCTTCGTGCTTTTACTCTCATCCTCACCAAATAAGCAAATAAAAGTGCACGGCATCACACTTCGTGCTTTTACTCTCATCCTCACCTCCATGGCACGGCATGATCCTTCGTGCATGGTTTAAATAACATCGGCACAGAATGTTCCTTCGTGCATAATCAGTAAAACAAGGCACGGCATGATCCTTCGTGCATAATCAGTAAAACAAGGTACGACATGATCCTTCGTGCATAATTAGTAAAATAAGGCACAGCACGATCCTTCATGCAAAAATAAGTAAAAATTGCACGACATCACCCTTCGTCCATTATCACTCTTCCTCACCCAAATAACAATCACAGTTAAAGGCAAAATAATGAAACAAATAGTATGAACCGTCCCGGCAAGGAAAACAATAATCATAACAGTAATGTCCAGGCAAGGGAAACAATAATCAACTTCATAATAAAGTTCCGGCAAGGGAAACAATAATCAACTTCACAATAAAGTCCAGGCAAGGGAATCAATAATCGACTTCACAATAAAGTCCGGGCAATGGAAACAATAATCAACTTCACAATACATGTCAACAAACGACTCACGGTCATTCTAGACGCCAGTGTATTTATGCTTGTCACCACAGCCTATACACCACACTCGATCACATAGCAATTAGCACATTCAATCCTATTCCCTCATGCTAGGATAGATCAAACACTTGCCTCAAAGCCTTGAAGTCCAATCATCCTTCAATTATTGCTTTACCTCGAATTTTACCCTTCAACTCACTCGAATCTAATCACAATTGGTTCAATCACTTTAATAGATACTATGTAAATTGGTTTGGATGCATAAAAATGGTTTTCTCAAAGTTTTACCCAAAATTTCCCAAAACGCCCCTGATCCCACGTGGTCAAAACTCGGGGTTCAGACCAAAATCTGGTTACCCATTCCCTCACGAGTTCAATTATATGATTTGTTTTGAAATCGGACCTCAAATCGAGGTCCAATTCCCCAATTCATGAAAAACCTAGGTTCTACCCAAATACAACAATTTCAACCATGAAAACCTTTGATTTCTCTTGGAAAACATGTTTAACGATGTTAGAAATTGAAAGAATTAAGTAAAAAGTGACTTACAAGTGATTTGGAGTGATATTGCTCTTAGAGAATCGTGTGTGGTGTGTTGTGTTTTGAAAGAATGGTGAAAAGGGGTTTAAAATTCGTTGAAGTATCAGATTGCACATCTGCGGATATGGGAATTACGAACATTTGTTCGCAATTGCGAACATAGAACGTCTTGACTGCGGGGCTCGCATTTGCAAAAAAATGGTTCGCATTTGCGAACCTGTGCTTTCCCCTGTCATCCTCGCATTTGCGATATATAGTTCGCATTTGCGAACTCAAGAGTTTCCTACGCATCATCGCATTTGTGGTCTACTGTTCGCATTTTCGAACCAAGACCATTATAGGGCCCCTTCGTATTTGCCAGCTGTTGTTCGCATTTGCGAACCAAGAGCATTCCTAGGCCTCTTCGCTTGAATTAATGTTCGCTTTTGCGAACCTTCGCTGTTTTTGGGACACTTCGCAATTGCGAGTATTTCTTCGCAATTGTGAAGATATCAGTTGGGGAAAAATACCAATTGTGTTATTTTTCAAAATCTGCTCTAACGGCCTACCAAATCTTCACCCAAGCCCTCGGCTCCAAACCAAACATGCACACAACCTCAAATACATACTACGAACTTGCTCGCGCGATCAAATCGCCAATATAACATCGTTTTCATATATTCAAGCCTCAAATTCATAATTTTCTTGCTTTAACTTCATAACTTTCAAATTTGGAACTTATGATTCAAACACATCAAACGACGTTCAAATGTCGTTAAACTTTGAAGGAAGTACTCAAATAATATTTAAGACTTGTACCGGGCGTCGGAACCAGAATACGAGCCCGATACCATGGTCTTTTAATCAATTTTCATTTAATAATTTCAACAAAACAATTTAACAAAGAAATTCACATCTTGGGCTCTAGGCCTCAAAATTCGACTCCGGACGCATGCCCGAGTCCCATATTTTCCTACAGACCTTCTGGGACCGTCCGACCTCGGGTCCGGGTCCGTTTACCAAAATTTTTGACCGAAGTCAACTATATCAATATTAATATCAAATTTGTTCAAATTTTCCATAGAATTCAAATATTCTAACACAAATAATTTCCGGCTACATGCACGGACTATGCACGTAAATCGAGGCAATAGTACATAAGGTTTTCAAGGCCTCAGAAGTGCGGAACATGTGAGCAAAACAAGTGATGACCCTTTGGGTCGTCACAAGATAATTCATCAGACTGGGTCTATTTTCTGGGTTGTCTTAGGAGGAAGAACCATCGGACTGAGATTTTAACTCCAGGAGATAATTCATCACACTGGGTCCATTTCAAATTCAACAAACTTTCCTTTATTTTTTGACCTTTTCCTTTCTTTCTTTTTCAAACTTCCGATTTTCCCTTTTGTTTTTAAATTATGCCTTCCTTTTCTTTCAAATTATGCATTCGTTTCTTTTTCCAACTTCTGCTTTTATTTTCAAATTATGCCTTTTATCAACTTCTGCCTTTTGTTTTCAAATTACATTATCCTTTTGTCGTAGGTGAAAAATTCATCGGACTAAGATTCTTTCCTTTTATCTTAGGTGAAAAATTCATCAGACTAAGACTTTATCTTAGGAGAAAGTTTCAACAGACTAAGATTTTACCTTCTCATTCTCCGAAACTTGTTTCATTTACCTTCCGTCTTGAATCGTCCACCTTCAAAAACAATTGTATTCACCTTCATGCTCTTCGGATGACTATCCGATTTCAAGAAAATGACAGAAACTTTTTCTACCCTAGTTTGATAATTCTTTTGTAGAATAGCTTTCGCTCATGTTTCAAAGCAAAGAAAAATCTGTCAGAAATACGGTGGTTGGTTGTGGCCTTGAACTTTGATGGCGATTGCTTTCCACTTGAATGTTTGGCCTATTCACCGACTATCCATTTTCACTTTTTTTTGTTCAAAACCTGCCTCCCTTACGACATGTATGTTGTTCCTTTCTTCACGGATCCCACAAACTCCGATCTTAAAGTTTATTTTTTCCTTCAATGATTTTATTTGAAGACCTTGAGTGTTGCTTGGCTGACTCCTTCCTTTGTCAGAAGATATACCTCCTCTCTGTTCGAACCCCATACTTCAATTTGTTATATTTTTCTCGAGCTGGCACTTTGCCGACCTTTGTTTCTCCCATGAACCCTAAAACATTTTTAATTGTTTCCTACTTCATTGCACATGCTAATCTTTTGTTTTAAATCACTGTCCTTTCCTTTGAGGTCTTTATTGTGTCATCACTAGTCATGATAATTTTGATTTCATATTAGAAAGATTTTGAGTGTCATCAGTGTACCACTCTTTATCAGTCCTATCTTGGGACATTCCTTTGATCTATTCACCTTTATCTGTTGTGTTGTTTGCACACCGAGCCTTCACATTTTGAGGATTCTCAAAGCACATTGACGACTTGCAACTCAATCATGTCTGACATTGATCTTGACTTACGACAATTTGATGTGTTGGCCAAATCCCATCTCGTACAATTGGAAAGCTTGGTGGAAAATTTTGAAATCATTTCTTTACCCGACAGACCCAATAAGAGGGAGTGTAAACAAGGTATGAAGAATAAAGAAAAAGGAAAATACAATTCCTAACAAGAAACCTATAGAAGAATGACCTATCGGATGTGAATACCGACTCTAGCGACCTTGACATGCACTTTCAGCCTTCTCTGTATAGCAAATCTGATGTTCAACTCTTGTTGCAAGTTCTGCCGTGAAACCGGTCTTCAACATTTCATTTTCTTGATCTGATTCAACTCCTTAGTCGGCTTGTAGTGCCCATAGGGTTTACACCATCAAGCCTTTCTCATTTTTTATTTTTCTTTCTCTCAACTCACTGTCGCCTTACGGTGCCCGTGCGGGTTTTCACCGATAAGACTCTCTCATTTTGATTTCTCTCATCTTGGAGTCCCGTGGTGGTTCTCATCATCTCTCAAATTCTTTATTTTCCTTTGTTCGAACCGAAGTGTTGCCCCTGATGTGATTCACCTTTGCTCATTTGACTTGGCATTTCTTGAAGATTTATCAGAAGGTCTTTCTTTGGACCGTAATGTAGGCTTTTGGATGGGACATAGAAAGACGGATATAAAGGCTCAAAATATTTCATTGTGGGTTAAATATTACAACTTTCGAAATCGTATTCCTTCAATAACCATAACTTCTGCCCCAGTTTCATTCTTTGGGGATTCTTGGATTTGTGACCGAACCTCAGTGAGGCTGCTTACGTACCCTTTCGGGATCATGTCAAATGTAGTTCGGATCATAAGATCGCTTCCTTGTTGCGATTTGACTTCTCCCGGTTTTCTTCTTTTCTTTGCATTCTTTTCTTTCTTTTCTTTTCTTTTTCTTTTCTTTTCTTTTTCTTCTTTTTTTCCTTCTTTTTTCTTCATTTCTTCTTTCTTTTTCTCTTCTTTTATCCTTTCTTTTGTTTCTCCATTTGATTTTCCCGCTCAATCCTCAATTTTTCTCGTTGATTCCGAAAGAGGGATATGAAAGAAAATATAATAAGGCTCAAAGGGATAACAATGGATAAAGTGTTTAGATAGCAGAATGAAATGCCTTCGTCATTCCAATCTTCAAAACCTACCAAGTACAAACTACACAGTTAAATACCTTTGATTGATTCACATATTTGCCTTCTGTATTTGTCGATTCTTAGTGCCATTGGGCAACAATCTCGATACCATGAATGGTTCCTTTAGTTTTGCGGTACTCTTGCCTTTGGCATTAAATCGATGAAGCATGATGCATTTCCAAGGCATTTCTTTATTCTTTATTTTCCAGTTTCACTTGGTTTAGGCTTCACAGTATTCTGATAAGTTTTGTTTCTTCCGATTATTACATCTTTAACATTGTTTCATTGCTAAATTGACTTTTAAAATCAGGCCGAGAATTATGTGCATGTCATGTTGCTAAAATCAGTATGAGAAGAATTGTAAAGTGATTAGAAATGGGATGACTAGGAATGACGGGAAACGGAGAGTTGTATTAGACTGATGAGTTGAAATAACAAAATGAACAGACTAAACTAGAATTACAAACCTAGATGGCACTAAACAATTTTTATTTCTAAACAAAGCAAAGTGGAAAGATAGAAGGGTTTTGACTCTCATGACAACATCCGGATTACAACACTGAAATAACCCGGGCAACAGAAATGACACCAAAATAAACCACCAAAAACCCCAAGAGGTGGAGAACCTTCCCAATTGCCAAGTATGGCATCTTAGCCACTGAGTTATTCATTAATGTTGCCGAGACCACTATCTCTTTCAATATCTTCAACTTCAGTTGACAGCTTCCCAAGAAGATTCTCCTCCCATACGTCACCAGGCATCATTCCCGCAAAATGTGCAACATCATGTGCAGGTAAAGGATTCTGTGCAATGTTCTGGACGCCACTGTCTTGGACCGCAATTATTCCTTCCTGGATCATTCTTTTTATCACTCCTTTCAAATACCGACAACTTTCAACATCGTGCCCTTGAGCATTAGAGTGGTATTCACACCTTTTAGATGAGTCAAAGCTTCTCGCACGTCAATCCACCCGATTTGGAGGAATGGGTGAAATCATGTTATGTTGTTTTAACTTCTCAAACAGGTTTGCATAGGACTCTTCTATTGGTGTAAAATTATCTTTCAACTTTTGTTCCCTTCCATACCCCTGGCTTGGATGTGAGTTATAAGGTACTTGACAATTTTGCAGAGGCTGGTAGAGATTTTGTGATGTTCGTGCTCGTTTTCTTGGGTGTTTTGAGGGTTGAGCAACATATTAGACTGGATCAACAGCGTATAGAGGGTTAAGAGGTGGGTAGTAATGCTTAAGGGGGGCATGGAAAACCTGATGAGGATGCATATACCTTCGAAATGTTCTCATAGGACCTCTTCTCGACCCTGTTATCATCATGATTTCTCCATCCCTCCCATTCACATCACTAAATTCACTTTGGACATCCTGAGCTGCATCTTTGATAGCTGCTTGGCTTATAATTTTGCCTGTCTTAAGATCGTCTTCCACCATTTCACCGATTTTGATTATTTCATCAAAGGATTGACCAACTACAAATATCATGTTTTGAAAGTAATCCGGCTCTTGAGCCTGAAGGAAAATAGTGGCCAACTCGTGATCATCCATGGGTGGCTTAGCTCTAGTTACCTGCTCTCTCCATTTGATGGCATATTCCTTGAAACTTTTAGTTGGTTTCTTTTTCAATTTAGAAAAGGAAATGCGGTTTGGGGTGACGTTGACATTGTATTGAAACTGATTGATAAAGGCTCGTGCCAGGTCATCCCAGACGTACCAACAAGACGTGTCTTGATCCCAAAACCATTCAGATGCTACTCCCGAGAGGCTTTCCCCAAAATAAGCCATAAATAATTCTTCATTTCTTCCCACACCTCTCAATTGGTTGCAATACCCTTTCAGGTGGGCTATGAGGTTTCCACGTCCATCGTACTTTTCCAATTTGGGAACCTTGAAACCAGGCGGCAAGTGGGCATCGGGGAACATACATAGATCTCTGAAGGCAACACTCTTTTAACCTGTCATTTCTTGCGTGTTTTTCACCTATTGTTCTAATCTTTTCATTCTTTTGGACATTTCTTCTTGTACCTCCTTTTTGGTAGGCTTCTTGATGTTCCCATGAAGATCAAATGAGTACGACTAGTATTCGGGAGAGTGGTCTTGTTCTTGTTGTATAGCAAATTGCGACTCATGAGAAGACTGTCCCTGGCCATTGGCCCATACTTGACGCATTTGTTGTTTCAGTGTTCTATTTTCCTCAACCACAGTAGACCCTTGTTGAACTCTCTGACCCTGAGTCTCTTGAGCACTCGTAACAGCTCCGATGTCAGTTATCATTCTCCTTGAATCTTGTTTTCCAATTTACCACAACCAACCACCTCAACTTTCTGGATTAACAAAACGAAACCACCATGTTAGCGTTTAAGGTATTTCGCTTATTGATTTCCTTTGTTTTTCTGCTATTTTTTTCTTTTTGCCTTTTTATGGGTTTTTCCTTTTTTTTCTTTTTGTAGTTTTTCACTTTTTTTTCTGTTTGGTTATGGATATGGTCGAATCCTATGTGGATTGCCTACGTATCATGACCCCGCATGAATCAAACCGAGCGTAGTTCTTGCAAATTAATGCGAGAATAAAGAGATATTAATTTGATTTTTAAATTTGTTTTTTTTTAAATAAAAATTATAGAAGCCGATTCCAGCTACAAACTTTGATGAAAAACATTCACATCTTGTGCCAGAGATTTCTACAAGAATAAGGATATTTTAGGGTCAATTAGGACTATTTCTACAAAATTGGCCATGTAATGGCTTATTTGGAAAAATGAATATTTTGCAAACTTTTGTTTAGGAAAAATAAACTTGAAAATTTTCTCATCCCGTGGCTCATGGGGCATCGTTCGGCATCGCCACAAGCCAACACAAGATTGAGAAGTTTTTAATTGCAATTGACTATTTTTCATAAATTGGCCATGTAATGGCTTATTTAGAAAAACTGGCTATTTTTGCAAAATTTTTATTTAAGAAACTACAAATTTGATGATTAATCAAATCAAAATCTCTCATCTTGGGGCCCATGGGGCATCATTCAGCATCGCCATAGGCCAAAAAAAGACTGAGGAAGTTTAAATGCCAAATGTGGCTATTTCGGCAAAAATCGGCCATGCAATGGCTTATTTGACAAAGTGAATATTTTATTGTAAACTAATAGATGACTTTAACTTGATTTTGCGGATACGGCCTTTCAACATTCCGCGAGGGAATATTTAAGGGTTGTGCCCGTAAATTATTTAAAATGACTCAAAGTGGCTATTATTGCAAAATCAGCCTTCCGGCGTCCTTTTGAGGGACATTCGCCTTTTTTTAAACAAGAATAGCATCACCCGACTTATTTATAACAAAATAAAAAATTTGACATTTTTTGGTTATTTTTTCAAAAGGGTGTTAACTCAAACCTTATTTTGAAACTACGGCCTTTTAACATTTACACATGGAATATTTCAAGGCTATGCCTGCAAATTATTTAAAATGACTCAAAGTGGCTATTCTTGCAAAAACAGCCTTCTGGCGTCCTTTCGGAACATTCGGCTATTTTAAAAAATGGCATCACTTTGATTTTATTGACAGAACTAAACACATACAATTTTTTTTTTTTGAAAAGGGTGGTTGGACTCGATAAGGGTTACCTACGTATCTCACCTAATGGCGAGAATCAAACCTGCGTAGTTCGGTCAGATTATTTTGTGACCAATTATTTCAACAAAATTGTTCTACCTATTTTTCAAACTTTCTTTTCAAATTTTCAACAGTGTTTCGTCAATATTTGATACTTTTCTATCCTAAAATTCTCTTTCTTTTTGTTTTCGGAAATTTAGCCGGTCAGCATAATAAACCAGGACAAATAAATACAACATATAATATGCTCGGTCTTTGACTACCGGTTCACCTGTCCTAGACGGACCCAACCCCTGTATTGAGTCCCCTAAGTCAGATATGATGCAAATAAATGTCCAAAATCTAGGCTTAATATCATAATTTTTCGTGGTACTAGATCGTGTACCCGAGCGGACAACTCGAATCGAGGAGGGGGCTACGTACCGGGGACCCGCGGGGTCGTCCGGCTTAGTAACTTCTCCGGCCTCTTTTCTTATTTTTGGTATTGACACTAACAGAAAGAGGAGTCTCAACCAATAAGCACATCCCCGGAGGTAAGAAGAGAAGTGTTTTCCGCACAATTTTTATAAATACAGTTCACGTAATATCATGTAGCACATTTATTAAAGCATATAAGGAAATCATATATAAGCAAAAATAGCAATTTAACTGAGCTCGAATTCTTAAACCCTGAACTGAAGTTCTGGGTTTCTTATCCCCAGCAGAGTCGCCAGAGCTGTCACACCTCCTTTTTACATGTATGTGCCGCTGTTTACTACTACATCCCGGAAAGGGATATAATAATAATCAGGGAAGGATTTTTTCCACTTTAAGGACAATCGGAACGGGATTAATTGATTTAATTTTTAGAGTCGCCACTTGGGAAAATAATGGTGTCCCAAGTCACTGGTTTAATTCCGAACCGAGAGAAAATTTATGACTCTGTATTACAGTCTGCGAAACTAGAAATCCGGATAAGGAATTCTGTTAACCCGGGATAAGGTGTTAGGCACTTGTCACGACTAGATTTTCCCCCACCATCGGGATCATGATGGCGCCTACTCGTGGTAGATAGGCAAGCCAACTCATTCACGTTTTGCTGTTCACGCCATCATTTTTTATTCTCATATTTAATAACAAGAAATAATTACTCAATTTGTTAAATGCGGAAGTCTTTCGAATAAGAGATGAATAATAATAATAATGTAACACAACTGACATAACCCTCTACCCAAGATGTGGAGTCACCAACTCACGAACTACTAAGAAATAACTACACATAATAGTCTAAAAGAAAATAATGAACATCTGTCTATCTCGGAACAATGAGACCACAGCAATAAAAAAAATAAATAGAAGAGTGTAAGAAACACGACTATAAAATGTAACGACCCGACCGGTCGTTTTAGAAAATTACGCCACAATCCCCAATTTAACTATTCCCCTAAGTTCATTTATGCTATTGTGGTTTGCCGGGAGAGTCGGTTCTGAAATTTGGAGTATTTTGGGATACTTAGTCCCTGAATGAGAGCTTTAAAGTTAGAAAATGGCCCGTAGCCGGAACAGTGTTAAGACGATCTCGCAACAGAAATCCGATGGTTCCATTAGCTCCGTTAGGTGATTTCGGGGTTGGGAGCGCGTTCGGAATGTATTTTGGAGGTCCGTAGCTCAATTAGGCTTGAAATGTCGAAGGTTGAAATTTTGGCGAATCCGAACGATAGGTGAGATTTTGATCCGGGGGTCGGAATGGAATTCCGACAATTTATGTAGCTTCGTTATGTGAATTTGGATATGTCCACAAAGTTTCAGGTCATTCGGACGTCGTTTCGTCGGGTTTTAGATCGAATGTGCAATTCGGAAAGTTTTAAGAAATTTAGGCTTGAATTCGATGTGAATTATGGGTTTTAATGTTGTTAGACGTGTTTTTATGATTTGAACGAGTTCATATCGTGTTTTGGAGTATGTTGGTGGTTTTCGTTGGGGTCCCGGGAGCCTCGGGATGAATTCGGGGGTCCAAACGGACCAATTTGTGCCAAAAGGCACTGCTGTTCTGCTGCAATAACTGCAGAGCAATTTTGCTCTCCGCGATCGCGGAGATGGCCATGCGATCGCGTAAGGGAGAAATCTTGAGCTCTGCGATCACGAAGTAAAGCCTGCGATCGCGTAAGTCTGGAGGTTGAACCAGTGCGATCGCGTGAGGTTTCATGCGATCGCGTAGGGTATTGGTCGGAAACAGTGCGATCGCGTGAGTGAGTATGCGATCGCGTAGGGTAGTTTGGGGAGCCGGACGAGTTTGTTCTTCGCGATCGCGTTAGTACGTTTGCGATCGCGTAGGGTTGCTGAGTTGTTCATTGCGATCGCGTCCAGGGTCACGCGATTGCGTAGAGGAAAATTAGGCCGCCCATATTTTGTGCATCGCGATCGCAAGCCCAGTGCTGCGATCGCGTAGAGTAAAATGGCCTGGCAGTGACTTTAAGTCCAGAACATTTCAGTCGCGGCCTAACACACCAAAACCGCCATTGTTGAGCTCCAAGAGAGGATTTTGAAGGGGAAACGCCGGGATATCATCGGGAAATCATCGGGGGTAAGTTTCTTGACCTTAATTCGTTGGTTTATCATGAAATCCGTGATTATTTAACTGAAATTGGAAGATTAAAGGTGGGTTTGAGCCCTAGGCCTAAATGTTAGAAAATCTCTGATTTGAATGGGCAAATGGAGTCCGATTTTGGTAAATTTTATATGCCTAGACTCGTATTGAGATAAGGAACCCGAATATATAATTTTCGTGATTTTTCGATAAGCGTACCGAAAGTTGGGTTTTGGCAACTTGTGGGTTTTTGGCGTATTTTGAGTTGTTTTGATTGGGTAATGCCCAATTGACCTATTTTGATATGATTCTATTGATTTTTGTCAGATACTACACCTGTGGAGGCCGACATTCGCGGCAAGAGAGTTGTTTCATAGCGGTTTTGTACCGAAGTCGAGGTAAGTGGCTTGTCTAACCTCGTGTGGGGGAATTTTCACCCCTAGGATATTATGTGATAGTTTAAATGCCTTGTACGCGAGGTGACGGGCGTGTACATGCGCTGGTTGTTGAACACGTACTTTATTTCAAATGTTCGATGAGCGATATTCTTGTCTTTGGCTGTTAATTTGATATTTTTACCCGGTAGTGGTTAGAAAAGCATGATTAGGTAGCACTTAACTGTTTAGTGCCTAATTGCCTTATTTGAACTCCTTGATAATTATTGGCACTATTTTTCGGTGAAGTTATAGTTAAGCATAATTATTCTCTCTGTGGATTTCCTTATTGGCTGTGCTTGTGGACCCAGGGTTGTGGGTTCGATTCCCAGAGACCCGGCGTGATATTGGTAGGGACTACGGGTTCGATTCCCGAGATCCCGAGTTATTGGTAGGGACTACGGGTTCGATTCCCGAGATCCTGAGTTATTGGTAGGGACTACGGGTTCGATTCCCGAGATCCCGAGTTATTGGTAGGGACTACGGGTTCGATTCCCGAGATCCTGAGTTATTGGTAGGGACTACGGGTTCGATTCCCGATATCCCGAGTTATTGGTAGGGACTGCAGGTTTGATTCCCGAGATCCTGAGTTATTTGTAGGTACTGCGGGTTCGATTCCCGGAGATCCTGAGTTATTGATTATTTATTGAGACATGGGATGCGGGTTCGATTCCCGGAGACCCAGAGGTACTGTCAATGGGACTGTGGGTTCGATTCCCACAGGTCCTGGACTTGCTGATTGAGTTTTTATTTAGTTAGTTACTTGTTGCTAGCTTACATTGTAGACGGTTGCAGAAATCACTTTACTGTCGTCATTCTCAGTAGGGCCCTGACCTTCCTCGTCACTACTCCATCGAGGTTAGGCTTGGCACTTACTGAGTACCGCCGTGGTGTACTCATGCTACTCTTCTGCACACTTTTGTTGTGCAGATCCAGGTACATCAGAGCAGGCCCGTGCTAGGTGATTCCGCAGCTTTCTGGGAGACCTCGAGGTATGATCTGCTACGTCCGCGGATCCAGAGGCTTTTCCTTCTATTCTAATAGTACTAGTTGGCATTTTTCCTTCATTTCGTTGTTAGACACTCTTTACACGTAGAGCCACAGTTGTATATTCTCTTTTAGTCTGTGTTACCGTGGGATTCCGGATCTTGGTAGTATTTTATTCATGGTGTTGACGGATGTATGTGCCAAGTGGCACGGATTACATATCTTTTACCCTATTTTTCCGCTGTTTTCTTATTTATCTTATTTAAGTGTTCATAGCTTGTATATTCCGCAACGTGTTAGGCTTACCTAGTCGTGGGGTCTGGGTGCCATCACGACATATTCACGATTGGTGAACTAGGGTCGTGACAAGTTGGTATCAGAGCTCTAGGTTCATAGGAGTCACGGGACATAGACCTGTTACTTAGAGTCTCGTTGATCGATACGGAGACGTCCGTATTTATCTATGAGAGGCTATGTAACTGTTTAGGAAAATCTTCATTTCTTTTGGATTCCTTATCGTGCGTCATTTATTCAGTTGAAGCCTATGTCATATGTTCTTTTGTATCCACTCGTGTATTAAAATTGCGCACTCGGTATCAAGTATGCACCGACGGTTCGTGACGCTGCAGAGAGATCTCAAGGGAGTCAAGAATTTACTCAACTATTGTTACCGCGTGTCGTCCATATCGATAATGCAAGAGAATTGAGAGATCTTCAATTGTGCACATGGGGGTGCACTAGGTTATGGCATTCGGTTGATAGTACGGTCGTGACAAGGTTTACTTAACTGCCAAATCGTCACAACAATGGTAGAATCACAAGGTGGATGTAGATCTAAAAATAGTTGGTGGTAATAAAGATTATATGGTTCATATGAGATATCTATTTAGCGAAGGATTCAACCAGCAGAGATACTGGGGAAATGAGTTTAACTGTCTTAAGAAGGACATGTACCAAACGAATGCCTTGGGCTTGTTTTATGATGAAGACGTACGAATGTTAAGGGCTAGTATCATGGATTAGCAAGATGTATCTTAAGACTTCGTGTCAAGTGCAAGGATTTCACTATCAACGATGTAATTATGGGTCATGTGTCGTATCCGATTTGGCCTGCGATGTATTTAGGTGCTATTCCAAAGTTCTTGAAAACTTTCGGAGGGGCAAGAGTTGAGGCTCGTATGGTATAATGTTGGGACTTTAGACGTTCCTTGTGTCCCTAATAAACTCTGCATTTTATTATCAGCAGGGAAATATTTGACAAAGGCTACATGGTGCTTCGTAGGCGTGTGAGAATCATAGTATGTTTTAAGATGTTGTTGGTAGAGAATGCTCGGTGCATGGAGCGAGAAGATGTTTGGTTGTATTGGGATGAGGTCATACCCTATGATGTTAGAGTGCTAATAGAGCACATGTGGTTATATTCGTTGGATCAAGTGAGTTGCAGTTGAATAATAGTAAATGACTCGAGAGAATGGTTCTAATGTGTTCGAGAGTCGTGTAATAGTGGCTTTGGGCTAAGTGGGGGAGTCCCACCGCTTAAGATTGGGTCGCATGGTTAATTACCGGTGTGAATTCTGGATACTAGCGTATTATTGTGTTATTGCAGCCAGGGGAAATGACCATGTGTGGTAATTTGAGTATATGTACTGTTGAATGCATGTTATGGTTAGCCTTACTGGCTCATGTTCAAACTTGAGGAAAGATTCATGACTTATGCCTCGTATAGGTGCAAGCTTCGCGGGAAGTGGTTCCGCTGGGTGCTTTATCGAGAGGGTATTCATATGTTATAAACATTCAGTAGAGTTGGTTAGGTACTGGGCCAAGTCAGGGCCGGATGGTTCTCAATAGCGGTCCTAGTGAATTCAAGAGGTAAAGTGTGGTGCTTGATAATTCTGAGTGTATAAGTACAGTTGAGGCTCAAGCTTTTGAAGCAACTTATGAAGAAAGGCACAAAATGATCTATGATGTTTTGACTTGTGGTGTAGTATTTGAGAGACATGAAATGGTCGTCGTTCTTAAGATAGCATGGCCTCATGATTTAAGGTCACTCGGGGTAAGTGTGGTTGGAATAAGTTAGGTATTGAAGGAAGATATTAACATTTCTAAGGCAATCAAGGATAACCTGGAAGGAAGTAGATTGATCGGCCATAGTTGAGTTGGCGTATTAGTGTCAATGATCGGTTCATGCAACGTGATCGAATTATGCATGTGATTTGTGGCGGTGCATTTGAGACTTGTCGGCCGCAGTGATTGATGTTATTCTGAAGTATTCTTCTGTTAAGGGCTTGTTATGAGTAGGCAGATCTCGAGAAGGGTTATGGTGGCTTGGACCACTACTTATGGATTGGCATATTCGATGGTTATGAGAATTCGCCGTATGTTGTTATAGTTCCCATGCAGTGAGCTTAATGGAAAGTCTTATGTGATGAAGTATTAGCCTATCGTCAGTTCTAGAGCTATGATGGAAATTGTGCCTATCGTATATCGGCACGTGGGGGGTGCAGTGAGTAGTATGAAAATTTAAAGTAAGGACCAAGGTCACAATTTGGTCAATGAATGTGATATAAAGAGCTCGGATGAGCAGGGAAAGAGTGTCACTGTTTTGAGTAAGATGGGTATTAACATCAGTATCATTTGAGATCGATGTTCTATGAGAAAGGCTTTGCATCCCGGTTAGGGACTCCTGATCGCTTTTCAGTGTTAGTGCAGCTGGTGGGCTGAATGTGCAGGTCCGTTTAATTATTCGAAAGATGGTGGGAGCTTGACCCACAAGAAGATTGTATAGGTGTGACTTGTAGTCACTTGATTGGTTAGAAATTTAAACCAAGTATGAGGATTTTGGTGATATCATCCATTTGAGAACTTATGCTTGGAGGGCACTCTACTTAGTGGGTTATAGACCTGTGAAATATTATTGACTTAGCTTGGCACGACCAGGATAGACTTAAGGTCGGTGGATAGATTTGAATGTGGAAGTGAGCCTTGCGTCAGGCCAGTTATGTTTCTTCCAGCAATGTGCCCTTTATGGAGGGATAGTCGCGGTCTTATTTCGCGGTTAGTTAATTCAAGTAAAGATATATTGCGCCGTATGAGTGTGTGACGGCTTGGTAAGTTCCTTATGTGTTGAGGTTCCGCTTAGCGGTGATGTTATATGAGCATGATGGCTCTTGAGGCTCATATCTTATGTCGCACCTCAGTTGTGCTTGAGTTCATAGCCTATAGCGCTATATGTTTTCATTGAGTCCGATATCATGCACCTTAGTGTGCTTATGATCGATATTCAGTATTTTGATGTGATGAGCTATTCAGCTCGACATATGACTCTTTGTGTAAGTCTATATTGTTGGGATCGGGTGGCACGCCGCCATGGATATATTGTTGGGATCGGGTGGCACGCCGCCATGGTCATATTGCTGGGATCGGGTTGCACGCCGCAACAGTGTGATGTTTATTTCAGTATCTATAATTACTTTTATGTGTTCTGTTTCCTATTTTCTGAGGAGGTCCATGTTAATGTGAAAGTTGAATAGTTCTCTCTAGTGTTCTCCTTCCTTTTGTATCATGTACGAATCAGTAGCCTACTGGCACATTGTGTCATCTTGTGGGACTTTTGATTATGTCTGATGTGGCTTATCGCCTGAGCAGTTCGTACTGGGTGAGATGAGATTATGTGATTTGGGGTCAGTGCCAACTGATTATATGAAATATATTATAGAGGAAAGGATCATCCTCTGGTTTAGGACAAGGTAATGGATCTTGTCAGGAGTATAGACCCAATGAATTGTTGACTCAGTAGTTGGTTATGGATATCAGCACATCTCTTCCGTCGTGTCGGTATTGTAAAAGTTGGAATGAGACATGTAGATCGTGAGGTGCAATGGGAGCATCTGATTCGTTGAATTTTTGGCTAATTTGATCATAAAATATTATCGTGGTCCTGTGGATTTAGTGTTGCAAGGTAAGAATCCAGCAAGGTTATGCAATCATGTTTGAGGATGGCGTTTGAGGAATATTGAGTGATATCTTGATGAAAACAAGCCTGGCATAGAATTCCGGATGTTGGAATTAGGCTCTAAGACTTAATTGTTGAACAAGAGGGAATACCTTTAGATTATATCAGGCTAATGTGCCCAGCTGAGTCCTAGATCTATTGGCCCTTTTGTGATTTTGAGGCATGTTGGGGAGGTTGCTTATGAGTTGGCATTACCTCCCAGCCTAGCCGGAGTCCATCCCGTATTTCATGCCTCTATGCCCGGAGGTACCATGGTGACCCGTCGCATGTGTTGGAC
Organism: Nicotiana noctiflora; assembly: GCA_032618575.1. Lineage (NCBI taxonomy): Eukaryota > Viridiplantae > Streptophyta > Magnoliopsida > Solanales > Solanaceae > Nicotiana > Nicotiana noctiflora. The sequence continues at coordinate 61,886 of JASVEL010011723.1, read as the reverse complement.
ATCACTCCTGTTCAGCTAGACGAGGATCTGTCTTATGTTGAGGAGCCAGTAGCCATTCTAGACAGGCAGGTCAGGAAGCTAAGGTCAAAGAAACATCGCTTCGGTAAAGGTTCAGTGGCGGGGCCAGCCGGTCGAGGAGGCGACTTGGGAGACCGAGCAGGATATGCGCAGCCAGTACCCTCATCTTTTCACTACTCCAGGCATGTTTTCTATGCTCGTTCGAGGACGAACGAATCTTTAAGTGTGGGAAGATGTAACGACCCGACCGGTCGTTTTAGAAAATTACGCCACAATCCCCAATTTAACTGTTCCCCTAAGTTCATTTATGCTATTGTGGTTTGCCGGGAGAGTCGGTTCTGAAATTTGGAGTATTTTGGGATACTTAGTCCCTAAATGAGAGCTTTAAAGTTAGAAAATGGCCCGTAGCCGGAACAGTGTTAAGACGATCTCGCAACGGAAATCCGATGGTTCCATTAGCTCCGTTAGGTGATTTCGGGGTTGGGAGCGCGTTCGGAATGTATTTTGGAGGTCCGTAGCTCAATTAGGCTTGAAATGCCGAAGGTTGAAATTTTGGCGAATCCGAACGATAGGTGAGATTTTGATCCGGGGGTCGGAATGGAATTCGGACAATTTCTGTAGCTTCGTTATGTGAATTTGGATATATCCGCAAAGTTTCAGGTCATTCGGACGTCGTTTCGTCGGGTTTTAGATCGAATGTGCAATTCGGAAAGTTTTAAGAAATTTAGGCTTGAATTCGATGTGAATTATGGGTTTTAATGTTGTTAGACGTGTTTTTATGATTTGAACGAGTTCATATCGTGTTTTGGAGTATGTTGGTGGTTTTCATTGGGGTCCCGGGAGCCTCGGGATGAATTCGGGGGTCCAAACGGACCAATTTGTGCCAAAAGGCACTGCTGTGCTGTTCTGCTGCAATAATCGCAGAAAAATTTTGTTCTCCGCGATCGCGGAGATGGCCATGCGATCGCGTAAGGGAGAAATCCCGAGCTCTGCGATCGCGAAGCAAAGCCTGCGATCGCGTAAGTCTGAAGGTTGGAGCATTGCGATCGCGTGAGGTTTTATGCGATCGCGTAGGGTATAAATCCTGAGCAGTGCGATCGCGTGAGTGAGTATGCGATCGCGTAGGGTAGTTTGGGGAGCCGGACGAGTTTGTTCTTCGCGATCGCGTTAGTACGTTTGCGATCGCGTAGGGTTGCTGCGTTGTTCACTGCGATCGCATCCAGGGTCACGCGATTGCGTAGAGGAAAAATAGGCCGCCCATATTTTGTGCATCACGATCGCAAGTCCAGTGCTGCGATCGCGTAGAGTAAAATGGCCTGGCAGTGACTTTAAGTCCAGAACATTTCGGTCGCGGCCTAACACACCAAAACCGCCATTGTTGAGCTCCAAGAGAGGATTTTGAAGGGGAAACGCTGGGATATCATCGGGAAATCATCGGGGGTAAGTTGCTTGACCTTAATTCGTTGGTTTATCATGAAATCCGTGATTATTTCACTGAAATTGGAAGATTAAAGGTGGGTTTGAGCCCTAGGCCTAAATGTTAGAAAATCTCTCGATTTGAGTGGGCAAATGGAGTCCGATTTTGGTAAATTTTATATGCCTAGACTCGTATTGAGATAAGGAACCCGAAAATATAATTTTCGTGATTTTTCGATAAGCGTACCGAAAGTCGGGTTTTGGCAACTTGTGGGTTTTTGGCGTATTTTGAGTTGTTTTGATTGGGTAATGCCCAATTGACCTATTTTGATATGATTCTATTGATTTTTATCAGATACTACACCTGTGGAGGCCGACATTCGCGGCAAGAGAGTTGTTTCATAGCGGTTTTGTACCGAAGTCGAGGTAAGTGGCTTGTCTAACCTCGTGTGGGGGAATTTTCACCCCTAGGATATTATGTGATAGTTTAAATGCCTTGTACACGAGGTGACGGGCGTGTACATGCACTGGTTGTTGAACACGTACTTTATTTCAAATGTTCGATGAGCGATATTCCTGTCTTTGGCTGTTAATTTGATATTTTTACCCGGTAGTGGTTAGAAAAGCATGATTAGGTAGCACTTAACTGTTTAGTGCCTAATTGCCTTATTTGAACTCCTTGATAATTATTGGCACTATTTTTCGGTGAAGTTATAGTTAAGCATAATTATTCTCTCTGTGGATTTCCTTATATTGGCTGTGCTTGTGGACTGCGGGTTCGATTCCCGGAGACCCAGGGCTGTGGGTTCGATTCCCAGAGACCCGGCGTGATATTGGTAGGGACTACGGGTTCGATTCCCGAGATCCCGAGTTATTGGTAGGGACTACGGGTTCGATTCCCGAGATCCTGAGTTATTGGTAGGGACTACGGGTTCGATTCCCGGAGATCCTGAGATTTATTGAGATGTGGACTACGGGTTCGATTCCCGGAGATCCTGAGATTTATTGAGATGTGGACTACGGGTTTGATTCCCGAGATCCCGAGTTATTGGTAGGGACTACGGGTTTGATTCCCGAGATCCCGAGTTATTGGTAGGGACTGCGGGTTCGATTCCCGGAGATCCCGAGTTATTGATTATTTATTGAGACATGGGCTGCGGGTTCGATTCCCGGAGACCCAGAGGTACTGTCAATGGGACTGTGGGTTCGATTCCCACAGGTCCTGGACTGGTCTTATTGAGTTGACTATTTGTTGTTAGTTAATTGTAGACGGTTGCAGTAATCATTTTATTGTTGTTATTTCGGAATTATTATCGTTAAACTGCTTATTATTGTTATTATCATTTTTGTAACTGTTTTCTCTCAGTAGGGCCATGACCTTCCTCGTCACTACTCCATCGAGGTTAGGCTTGGCACTTACTGAGTACCACCGTGGTGTACTCATGCTACTCTTCTGCACACTTTTGCTATGCAGATCCAGGTACATCAGAGGAGGCCCGTGCTAGGTGATTCCGCAGCTTTCTGGGAGACCTCGAGGTATGATCTGCTACGTCCGCGGATCCAGAGGCTTTTCCTTCTATTCTAATAGTACTAGTTGGCATTTTTCCTTCATTTCGTTGTTAGACACTCTTTACACGTAGAGCCACAGTTGTATATTCTCTTTTAGTCCGTGTTACCGTGGAATTCCGGATTTTGGCAGTGTTTTATTCATGGTGTTGACGGATGTATGTGCCAAGTGGCACGGATTACATATCTTTTACCCTATTTTTCCGCTGTTTTCTTATTTAAGTGTCCATAGCTTGTATATTCCGCAACGTGTTAGGCTTACCTAGTCGTAGGGACTGGGTGCCATCACGACATGTTCACGATTGGTGAACTAGGGTCGTGACAGCAAGCTACCTCGGTCTCGGAAGCACAAGAATCCCACAAGTACTCTACTACTGGTGCTACTCCTGCTCGAAACCTGGACCTGTGCAAAAACGCACAGAAGTGCAGTATCAGCACAATCCGACCCCATGTGATGGTAAGTGTCTGGCCTATCCCGGCGAAGTAGTGACAAGCCTAGGACCAGACACTCACATAAACCTGTGTAGTTTTATATAATGTATATTCCACAAAATAACAGAATTATCGATTAATACAACTAACAAAAGAGGTATCATGCTGGGGGAAACACAATCAGCAACATATAATAAATCAGTAAAGAGAATCAGAGTGTAATAAAAATAGCTATCACCAAAACAAGAAATTTAAATGGTTGCACGGCATCACCCTTCGTGCTTTTACTCTCATCCTCACCAAATAATCAAATAAAAGTGCACGGTATCACCCTTCGTGCTTTTACTCTCATCCTCACCAAATAAGCAAATAAAAGTGCACGGCATCACCCTTCGTGCTTTTACTCTCATCCTCACATCCATGGCACGCCAAGATCCTTCGTGCATGGTTTAAATAATAACGGCACGGAATGTGCCTTAGTGCATAATCAGTAAAAGTGGCACGGCATGATCTTTCATGCATAATCAGTAAAATAAGGCACGACATATTCCTTCGTGCATAATTAGTAAAACAAGGCATGGCATGATCTTTCGTGCATAATCAGTAAAACAAGGCACGGCATGATACTTCGTGCATAATCAGTAAAACAAGGCATGGCATCACCCTTCGTGCATTATCACTCTTCCTCACCCAAATAAGAATCACAGTTAAGGGCAAAAGAATGAAACAAATAATATGAACCGTCCCAGCAAGGGAAACAATAATCATCACAGTAAAGTCCCGACAAGGGAAACAATAATTAACTTCACAATAAAGTCCCAACAAGGGAGAAAATAATCAACTTCAGAATAAATTCCCGTCAAGGGAAACAATAATCAACTTCACAGTAAAGTCCCGGCAAGAAAAATAATAATCAACTTCACAATAAAGTCCCGGCTAGGGAAACAATAATCAACTTCAAAATCCGGCAAGGGTTCAAGAATATAACTTAAAAACATCCCACATTAACTCACAATATATGTCAACAAAAGACTCATGGTCATGCTAGACGCCAGTGTATAGATGCTCGTCACCACAGCCTATACACCGCACTCGATCACATAGCAATTAGCACATGAAATCATATTTCCTCAAGCTAGGATAGATCAAACATTTACCTCGACGGCGTATAGTCCACTCAATCCCCAAGCAATACTTTTACTTTCGAATTTGGCTCCAAATCAATCGTATCTATACACAATTTATTTAATATCATCAATTCTACTCAACAATCCAACCCAATTGCCTAATTAAAGTAGTTTTAACATGCTGTCCAAATATTGTAAAATTGACCCCAGGTCTGCTTGGTAAAAAATTTCCGAAAATTATTCCATTGGATTCCTCGTCTCTCCACGAGTCCGTACATATAAAGAACACCAAAATTGGGGTCCGTTTGACCCCTCAAATCGACCCATAAAGGTCTCACAATTCTAGGCCCCAAAATCCTATTTTTCTGCTATTTTCATGAATTAAAGAATGGTATTGTGGTTTATAATCACTCATAAGCGAGTTTTAATAATAAAATCACTTACCTCTGTGATACCAACTGATTTTCTCTTTTAAAGATCGCCTCAGAACCTTCATGTCATTCAAAAATTGGAAAAGAACTCGAACTACTCATGATAGGTACACTTTTCACGCGTTTTGCTGCTCCCAATGGATTCCCTGTGCAATTCTAATGAATTTAGGCTTTTGAATCACTCAATTTGACCTTATAATGAAGGAAATATGTAGGTTTTATGATTTGTAAATAGTGCAGGTTTTTAATACGCCGTCAGGACCAATTTCGTCATTAACCTGAAAATCTGGGCAACCTTAGTAAAATGGCCATAAAATCCTCATACGATGTCTAAATTCGATGATTCTTTTTGCTACGGGTCCGTAATTCCGATATGGATCTAATGTTTCATTCAAAACAGTAATCGAAGATCATTTATTGAATATGATATCATTTATGCTTGAAGAAACGATGTCGAAGCATAAAAAAACGAGCATAACGCAACCCAAACATATCTAAAACACGTCAAACGACATCCATTTTCGACCAAACTTTGAAGTGCTTAAACAATATATAAGACTTTTACCGGGCATCGAAATAAAAATACGAGCCTGATACCATGGTTATTTAATCAATTTTCCTTTCCATTTTTATTAATAATTTCATAAAACTAATTTCACAGAAAAATTCATATCTTGGGCTCTAGGCCTCGGAATTCGACTCCGGACGCATGCCCGAGTCCCATATTTTTCCTACGGACCTTTCGGGACCGTCCGATTTTGCGTCCGTGTCCGTTTACCAAAAATATTGACCGATGTCAACTATATCAATATTAATATCAAATTTCTTCAAATTTCCATAGAATTCACATATTCTAACATAAAGATTTTCCATCTACGTGCCCGGACTATGCACGTAAATCGAGGCAATACAAAATAAGGTTTTCAAGGCCTCGGAAGTGTGGAACAGATGAGGAAAGCAGGTGATGACCCTTTGGGTCGTCACATCCTCCACCTCTAAAACAAGTGTTCGTCCTCGAACGGACAAGAGAAGGAAGTACCTGAGTAGGGGAACAATTGTGGGTAACGGCTCAGCATATCAGACTCGGACTCCCAGGTCGATGCCTCTGGAGGCTGACCTCTCCACTGGACACGCACGTAAGGAAATCTCTTCGACCTCAACTGTCGAACCTGCAGGTCTATAATGGCCATCGGCTCCTCCTCATAAGATAGATCCTTGTCTAATTGGACAGTATTGAAGTCTAACACATGTGTAGGATCGCCGTGGTATCTCTGAAGCATAGATACATGAAAAACTGGGTGCACGGCTGATAAGCTAGGTGGCAATGCAAGTTTGTAAGCCATCTGTCCCACGCAGTCCAGAATCTCAAATGGACTAATATACCTAGGGCTAAGCTTGCCCTTCTTTCCGAACCTCATCACGCCATTCATAGGCGATACCCGAAGCAATACCCGCTCACCAACAATCCGCATAAGTCTTCTATCTGGACTGACCTAAACGCAACCTCTCCTGGATAGTCTTGACCTTGTCTAAGGCCTTCTGAACTAGGTCTGTACCCGGCAACCGAGCCTCTCCCAGCTCAAACAATCCGATTGGAGACTGACATCGCCTACTATACAATGCCTCATATGGAGCCATCTCAATGCTAGACTGGTAGCTGTTGTTGTAGGCAAACTCTGCTAATGGTGAAAACTGGTCCCACGAGCCTCCAAAATTAATGACACAGGCTCGGAGCATGTCCTCTAGGATCTGAATAGTCCTCTCGGACTGACCGTCCGTTTGAGGATGAAAAGTTGTACTCAATCGAACCTGGGTGCCTAACTCCTGCTGGACCGCTCTCCAGAAATGCGAGGTAAACTGCGTACCCCGATCTAAGATAATAGACACCGGTACCCCATGGAGGCGAACAATCTCCCTGATGTAAATCTCTGCTAGCTTCTCCGATGAGTGAGAGACAGATACCGAAATGAAGTATGCTGATTTGGTCAGCCTATCAACAATGACCCAAACAGCATCAAATCTTCTCCGAGTCAAAGGAAGTCTAGTAACGAAGTCCATTGTAGTTTGCTCCCATTTCCGCTCTAGAATTTCAATCCTCTGGAATACACCACCAGTCCTCTAGTGCTCATATTTCACCTGCTGACAGTTTAGACACCGAGCGACATATGCAAAGATGTCCTTCTTCATCCTACACCACCAATAGTGTTGTCGTAGTCTTGATACATCTTCACGGTGCCCGGGTGAATAGAATACCGCAAACTTTGGGCCTCCGCTAAGATCAACTCTCGATTCCCCTCAACATTGGGAACACAAACTCGCCCCTGCAATCTCAATACTTCGTCATCATCTAGAGTTACCTTTGTGGCTCCTCCCCCATTGTATAGTATCCCTCAGGTCACGCAAATGAGGATCATCAAATTGCCTCTCACGGATACGCTCTAATAGGGAAGAACGAGCGACCGTGCAGGCTAACACTCTTCTAGGCTCAGAAATGTCTAGTCTTACGAACCGATTGGCTAAGACCTGAACATCTAGAGAAAGTGGTCTTTGGCTGACCGGTATATAAGAGAGACGATCCATGCTGGCAGACTTTCTACTTAATGTATTGGCCACCACATTGGCCTTGCCTCGGTGATATAAAATAGTAACATCATAGTCCTTCAGCAACTCTAACCATCTTCTCTATCGCACATTCAACTCCTTTTGCTTGAATAAATACTAAAGACTTTTGCGATTAATATATACCTCGCATGCCACACCATATAGATAATGCCTCTAGATTTTTTTTAAGGCATGAACTACTGCTGCCAGCTCAAAATCATGAACTGGATAATTCTTCTCATGGATTTTAAATTGTCTCGAAGCATAAGCAATAACCTTGCCACCCTGCATCAATAATGCTCCAAGCCTAGTACGGGATGCATCACAGTAAACTGTGTAAGGCCCCGAACCCGTGGGTAAAATCAACACTGGTGCCGTAGTCAAAACTATCCTAAGCTTCTGAAAGCTCGCCTCACACTCATCTGACCACTTGAACTGGGCACCCTTCTACAAATCGACGGTAATAGCTTGCTAACCCCAAGAAAATCTGAATCTTGGTCACTGAAGCTAGTTGAGGCCAATTCTTGACTGCCTCAATCTTCTTTTGGGTCCACCTGAATGCCCTATACTAACACGATATGACCCAGAAATGCAACTATACTTAGCCAGAACTCATACTTTGGAAATATCTGCATATAGCTGACTATTTTCAGAGTCTGGAGAGCCACCCTGAGATGTTGCACATGCTCTTCCTGACTGCGAGAGCATATCAATTCTTTATCCATGGGTACTATCACGAGCTAGTCTAACTAAGGCATGAACACCCCGTACTTATACACATAACCATGACTTTGGCCATAAGAGTCGTCCCTAAATTACAACATTGCCAATTAACTATGTGTTATCAAATACCTTATTCCAGAACTCCCACTTTACTCAGAATGAGGTATGGAGACCTTGTAATTTCTTTTTTGAATTAATGAGTCATATTTATCCGCACTTGGGTGCTCGTCTCAAAGGCTAAACTCAACGGTTTCAAAATAGAAATGGCTAAATATGAATAGAAACTATACAAGAATTGTAAAATAGTCCTACTGGGCATGACTCTCATTTACGAATGCAATACAAAAATATTAATTTCATAATAGAAGAATTTCAAACACATAAACTCTTACCACCAGGACCTAGTCCTCACATGATATCCATCGCAGCTTGAAGCTCGGTTTAGAAATATTTCACATTATATAAAAATTTGAGTACCTCATCCTCAACTCTAAATCACAAGTACTTGCACATTGTATCATCTGAAATTTTTTTTTTTCATTTCCTTTCTTTCTTCCTTTCAGCAATTGTCCTTCAAAGAAAATCACGACATAAAATGAACCCTCATAATGATAGGGCATACAATTAATGATTAAAATTAGTTATTCCAAGAATTATATCAAAACTCGCTATAATAAGTAATACAAAGTCACTCTTAGCCTCATGGCTATTTTAGTGATTAACACCTAATAATAGGGGTGCCTATCCTCATGTAATAACCCAACGTGAGTATTCCCATAAGCAGATTTGGTGATTACGATGCTCACTCATGAGTGGAGCATATTAAGAGGACTCGCTTAAATTTTTCACAAACCAATCAAATTAAGGAGAAATATCCTTTTTATAACTGTTGCAATTGTACATATGATGATACCATCTGGTGTAGTGACCTCACTCACACCATAAAAATTATATCAACTGTTGGGTCTCCACCTCTAGGATTTTTACCTCTACCTCTAACATCCTGACCTCTACATCTGGCTGGCCATGTAAGATAAATATTAACTGCAATGGAGCGTGTAGCCTGAGTGCTTTCCTAAAATTATATTTCTCCAAAATTCCTCATTCACAAAAATCCTTTAAGGCTCAGCTAACTTATTGCACATTAAGACATATTCGGAAACTGTCATAGTGACCTGGTACAACCGTTCAGATCGCATATACCATGTAGAGAATATGGAAGGTGACGTCTGCAAAACATTTTCTTAAAATAGAGTTTAGTAGGAAGTGTTGCATTGGCCGGCTTGCCCTCTTCGTAGGCTTGCCACAAACATCGACTGCCAATTTTCTCTTTTGCTATGTTAGCTTAACACTTCTGAGCTATCCCATATACTTATATACTCTTCGTTATTTTTTGGGGGCGATTCTTACCCCATGAAAAGAACCAACCTTAAATATGTATAAACTATTTGGAGGACCTTTCCATGCCATATATATATACACACTCCAATAATTTACAATATTTGTCCTTCACAACTCCAACAAATCAACCGGACGTCAAGGTCCATTGAAACCCCACACGATTCATTAGGTGATCTCCTGATATGATTGCACCTTCCGTTAGAACCATAACTGGTGTGGTAAATACATTCTCTTCCCACTACTTTTGGTTGCCATCTGAAGCACAATAAAATCAACCTCCTTGCATTTGACTATTCCCAAGTTCTGTAATTACTCACAACAGCGGTCAAGCACAATCCCATGGGTTCTCAAAAGATTCACCGCTGAAGGTGGTAGTGAAGAGTTTGGTGAAACCTATCCGACCTCTGTAAGACTTTTGAAGGCGTAGTTGATCTATCACCAGCCCGTGACATTGTTCAGCTGAAGAAGCGGTACGTGACTTCGCCATTTGTGGGAAGACAAGAGTAGAATTTTATTTTAATATTTGAAGAAAGAATTCGCATGATAGGAAAGAACAAAAGAGAGATTTCTCCTACCTCAATAGACTCTGAGGAACAAGTACAGACATCTCTGTACCTACCCCTCAAACTCTACTAAGTTTGTTCGTGAGTTGTGAGACCTATGTAACCTAGAGATCTGATACCAACTTGTCACGACCTGGATTTTCCCCCACCATCGGGATCGTGATGACGCCTACTCGTGGTAGCTAGGCAAGCCAACTCATTCACGTTTTCCTGTTCACACCATCATTTTTTATTCTTATATTTAATAACAATAAATAATTACTCAATTTGTTAAATGCGAAAGTCTTTCGAATAAGAGATGAATAATAATAATGTAACACAACTAATATAACCCTCTACCCAAGATGTGGAGTTACCAACTCATAAACTACTAAAGAATAACTACACATAATGGTCTGAAAGAAAATAATGAACATTTGTCTGTCTCGGAACAATGAGTCCATAGCAATAAACAAAAATAAATAGAAGAGACGTCGGGCCTGCGGACGCCTGCAAGCTACCTCAGTCTCGGAAGCACAGAAATCCCACAAGTACTCTACTGCTGCTGCTGCTCCTGCTCGAAACCTGGACCTGTGCAAAAACGCACAGAAGTGCAGTATCAGCACAATCCGACCCCATGTGCTTGTAAGTGCCTGGCCTATCCCGGCGAAGTAGTGACAAGCCTAGGACTAGACACTCACATAAACTTGTGCAGTTCTATATTCCACAAAATAACAGAATTATCGATTAATACAAATAACAAAAGAGGTATCCTGCTGGGGGAAACATAATCACCAACATATAATAAATCAGTAAAGAGAATCAAAGTGTAATAAAAATAGCTATCACCAAAACAAGAAATTTAAATGGTTGCACGGCATCACCCTTCGTGCTTTTACTCTCATCCTCACCAAATAATCAAATAAAAGTGCACGGCATCACCCTTTGTGCTTTTACTCTCATCCTCACCAAATAAGCAAATAAAAGTGCACGGCATCACCCTTTATGCTTTTACACTCATCCTCGCATCCATGGCACGGCATGATCCTTCGTGCAATGGCACGGAATGTTCCTTCGTGCATAATCAGTAAAAATGGCACGACGTGATCCTTCGTGCATGATGAGTAAAATAAGGCACGACATGATCCTTCGTGCATAATCAATAAAACAAGGCACGGCATGATCCTTCGTGCATAATCAGTAAAACAAGACACATCATTATCCTTCGTGCATAATCAGTAAAACAAGGTACGGCATCACCCTTCGTGCATTATCACTCTTTCTCACCCAAATAACAATGACAGTTAAGGGCAAAAGAATGAAACAAATAATATAAACCGTCCCGGCAAGGGAAACAATAATCAACTTCACAATGAAGTCCCGACAAGGGAAACAATAATCAACTTCACAATAAAGTCCCGGCAAGGGAAACAATAATCAACTTCACAATAAAGTCTCGGCAAGGGAAACAATAATCAACTTCACAACCCGGCAAGGGTTCAAGAATATGATTTAAAAACATCCCACATTGACTCACAATATATGTCAACAAAAGGCTCACGGTCATGCTAGACGCCAGTGTATAGATGCTCGTCACCAGAGCCTATACACGGCACTCGATCACATAGCAATTAGCACATTAAATCATATTCCCTCAAGCTAGGATAGATCAAACACTTACCTCGATGGCTTATAGTCCACTTAATCCTCAAGCAATACCTTTCCTTTCGAATTTGGCTCCAAATAAAACGTATCTATACACAATTTATTTAATATCATCAATTCTACTCAACAAACCAACCCAATTGCTTAATTAAACTATTTTTAACATGCTGTCCAAAAATTGTAAAATTGACAGCGGGTCCGCTTGGTCAAAAAATTTCGAAAATTATACCATTAGATTCCTCGTCTCGCCACGAGTCCGTACATATATAGAACACCAAAATTGGAGTCCGTTTGACCCCTCAAATCGACCCATAAAGGTCTCATAATTCCAGGCCCCAAAATCCTATTTTTCTGATATTTTCATGAATTAAAAAGTGGTATTGTGGTTTATAATCACCCATAAACGAGTTTTAATAATAAAATCACTTACCTCTGTGATACCCACTAATTTTCTCTTTTAAAGATCGCCTAAGAACCTTCATGCCGTTCAAAAATTGGAAAAGAACTCGAACTGCTTATTATAGGTACATTGTTCACGCGTTTTACTGCTCCCAATGGATTCCTTGTGCAATTCTAATAATTTAGGCTTTTGAATCACTCAATTTGACCTTATAATAAAGGAGATATGTAGGTTTTATGATTTGCAAATAGTGCAGGTTTTTAATACGCCGTCAGGGCCAATTTTGTCATTAACCTGAAAATCCGGGTCGTGACAGCACTTTCGGATTCTGTGGTATTAGCACGGTCGCCCAACTACCGAATTTATTCTTTATTTGATTTCTTTATATATTTAATTATGTGCTTTTATGTTCCGCTTTTTAATTTTAAAAGAATTGCAACGACGTGAAAATGTATTTCGGGCCACACCGTACCAGTACGCCTATGGCCTTTAATACATTCCGACTTCGTTGAGAGTAGGATTTGGGTCACATAAATGCGCACCCGTATTTAGGAAAGTAATTTTATTAAAGTCGTGCCTAAAGAGTCTATCGTGTCGTTATCTTTTGGAAAGACCACGAAATTCGCTAAACGGTCCTTCCAAATCTACATGTTTTATACCAATTATTTGAGGGCCCCGTGCGTTTTGTTCTCTAACGAGGCTCGTCTCATTATTACTTATTAAAGGTCAATCCTGAAGCAATCTATAATTTTTCTATTTTTATTTATCTCTAATAATAAAAGAAAAGTCCTAATTACTTTGTTATTTTTTTCCTAATTGTTATGTTACTGCATAGTAATAACAGTTATTAAGAAATGTATATACAGCAATTTGGGCCTTGAAATTGGCCCCACTGCTAGCGGAAGGCCTGCCTTGCTTTTACTGATTTTTTCCATAAATTTTTGAACTAAGATCATAAGTGATTACTAAACTATTGGTAATGATTTAATAATTCCCAACAGACTATTTATTCCTTTCAAATTAAATTTACAAAGGAGTTACATGTATTATCCTGAAATATACTAGAGACGTTTATGGGCTTGCAGTTCATTCACTGCCTCTACTTCGTTTCTTTTAAGAATCATTTGGCTATGAACTCTTTAAACAGAATTACTTATTACTTGAGGATTAAATATGCTAATTACAGCAATTGATTCAACCATGATAAACACGGAGAAACAACCACTAATCAACTCACTTATATGCTGGTACTACTAGGAAACCTTATTTTTTAAAAGAAAAATAACATTTTAACCCTTGTGTTCACGTCCAATTGGACTTCAAATTCTAAAACTTCTTATGTATTCAAAATTCATAATATTCACCTATCTTAAGCTTTAAAGCTTAACAAAACAGTTCAGTTCAGTTTTAAAAAACCAACATAATTGAACCAATACTTCAAAATCAAAAACTAATGAACTACAACTAATAGATTTAACGTTTAATTATATAGTGTGCAATTTCGAAACTAACTACAGTTTCAATCTTAACAATTAACAATCCAGTTACTCCTCGATACATACTTCACAGTCTCATTCAATTAACAAAATCGAATTACACATAATCACACAGTTTTAACATAAAAATACTGAACAACTACATATTCATCAGAATTAAAAGCTCTACAGATTCCTTTTCTTTTTCAAACAGGAGGCTACATTGATGAACTTGAGTGTGTACCTGAAAATTCGAGCAGATCTATTAGATCTAATAGATAACAGCAACAAAATAGGATTCGGCCAACAAGTTCCAGCAACAACAATCACAGCAGTAGCAGTATAGAAATCAGCAGTACTAAGGATGATTCTAATGTTCAAAAATCTCCAATAACGATTCAATTGAAAACACATCAGCCATAAGATCCAATTCAATTCGAAACCAACTCAAATAGACTTAAAACTGCCCAAAATTCACTTTATTACATCTCTGAAATCTCTGGAACTAGAAGAGAGATTCCAACAAATGAAAACCAGGAAATCAGCTCAATGAAACAGTGCTGATTGTGTTTTTTTACTGATTTTTTGTTGTTTTTGGATTTTAATATGTATTTGAAGATTGAAAATGAATCTGAAATTGTATTATTTCAGCTTTCAGAAACAGCAAATTGTTTTTGGGATTTTTCTGGATTTTTCTAAAGCTTCTAAGGTTCCAAAGTTTTTCTTAAGATTCAAAAAGTCTTCTAATTCTACAGAATTTATGTCTATTTATAGACCCAAATAGGAGGGAAATTCAGATTTGAATTATTTCATTATAAACCCTCTAATTCTAGTTTATTAGACAGATTATTGCACTTATTTTATTAAAAGTTACACTAGAACCCCATCTAGAAAGTTCTACCATATTCCAATCCATTGTAATACCTATTATACCCCTACTTGCTTAGGAAAACTACTTATTATACCCTTTTCTATGCCCAAACTGCCCTTAGTCCTCTATATTTATAACCGTTTTACCATTTCTTTTCCCAATTGTACCCCTTCTCTTTTAGTCTTATTACAATTTACCATTTCTTATTCACTATCTTACCCCTACTGCTTAAGGTTTATTACCCTTCTAAATTCTGTATTTTATTCTTATTTATTTAACCAATTTTCAGAATTGTATTTATTAAATAGCCATAATTAAGTAACTATAGTTTAATTAACCAATTAACCCTTTTAACTAATCAAAATTCAGAATAAGTTCAATAATTAAAATCATATTACATCCATAACCAACCTTAGGCAGTCTTACAAACATAGCCACTTTTTGATTAATTATTCAATTGACAAGACTCAGGGGAACAAATTGATAGATAGTTGAATCTTGTGAACCAAAATAGCTGATCGTAATTGAATCTATCAAGTAAGCACCTTAGGTGGATACGAAGCGCGTAATTTTAACTATCGACCTATGTGAATCTAAAATTGTTAAGGGCGAATCTTATAATCGAACTTAATCACTAATTACAGCTATAACCAATCAAACCCTAAGTGTTGATCAATATTGAATCCACTAAATTTATACAAATTGTCCAAACAGTTTCACTAATCGGCAAATGGGTAAGCCCTATTATTCAAATAGTTGATAGAATAGTAACTACAAACATTATCATTATCAGAAGCATTTAACTCTAACAGATATAAGAATTAACACAGAATCATACTAAAAATTATCAAAATCTATTTAACCTTAAAATTAAAGTATATGAATCTATTTTTGCCAATTATATCAAGAAAACAAGAACATGCAAAACAAACAAGTTTAAAAGAAAAACAGAGAAACAGAAACTTAGCTTTTTTTGTTATTTTTGTTTCTTGTAACCTCTTCTTAAAATCTTCACGTTCTTGTTCTTCTTTCTATTTTCTTGCTTCTTCTTCAATATCATTTTTCTTGAATCTTTCTTGAAGCACACTTTGTTTAGTCGCCGTTATTTTTTAGTGATTTTTAAGGCTTGAGACCTTTAATACAGGGTTGAGGGTGTTAAAGAATGATGGGGTGTGAGTTTTGAGCGGTTTTGGGTGGTGGCACCGCCGTGGGTGGTGGTGGCGGTGCAAGGGTTTTCAATATTTGGGGCGTTTGGTTAATATTTAAAGGAAATCATTGATGGGTCTAGGATGGGGAGATAAAGGGGAGTATTTTGGTATTGATTTTGGTCGAAAAAGATGACATGCTGCCGCCGTAGTTGGCGGAACCCTAGCGGCGATAGGGTGTTACAGTGATAGGGTGAGGCGGCTTAGATGGGAGAGAGACGAAGAGGGTTAGAGTTTTTTTGTTATGTTTTAGGGTATAATGAATTTAATTCATTATTTTTTGCAAGATTGATTTTGGACCGCTAGATTTTGGGTAACGCACCGCTGTGATTGAATCACACTTAAACGACGTCGTTTTGAGAAATTCATTTTGGACCGGGTACCCCTTTTGGGCATGGATCGTCTGACCTGGGCTAAAGGCGTTGGGACCATTTTTGGGCTCAGGGTTTTTGGGGTATTCATTTTGGGCAATTAATTTGACCCATATCTTCTTTTCCCTTTCTTTCTTAATATAATTTTATATTTTGTATTTTATTCTCTTTGTATTTTTGGTATTTTGTTGTATTTCAATTTTTCTTTATATTTTCTGTATTTTTCCTATTTTGTAATTATTTAGAATTTATTAAAAATTGTTAAACTAATTACCTTCTTTTTTCAAAATTTTCAATTTAAAGTAAACAAATGTTATTTTAATTTTTCTTTAATTTGTTAAAATGAATTAATATCTACTACATGAGAATTTAATTTCTAAATGCATTTTTTTTTGTATTTTTTATTTATCACACGCAAATAACATGCAAACAATCAACACAAAATTTACACAAATTATTAAAAATATGAAAAAATTATTTGTTTGAATTTTATGGGAATGACTGATATATAAGGTAAAAATCACGTGCTCACAAGAACTATATGACATGGGTGTTGGATATCCACTTAGATGAAATGGGTCATGGAGACGCCATTAAAGACAGAAACAAAGCATCCACCCAAGACTGTGCTAAGGCCTTGATTTTCTTGCACCATCACCTTGATGAAGGGTTAAAAATTGAATATCCCACAGTCAAAGATCCACTTGTTTTGTGAATGGCTTAAAGGAATGATATGACAACTTAAAGGTGGTCACCCTTCCACAAGCACGATATGATTGGGCTCATCTTAGGCTTTAAGACTTTAAGTTTATTTCTGAATATAATTCTGCGATGTGGAGAATTACTTCTAAATTAAAACTCTGTGGGGATATATCAGTGATTATGATATGCTTGAGAAAATGTTAACAACGTTTCATGCCTCCAATATGGTTCTGCAACAGCAGTACAGAGAGAAAGCTTTCAAGAAGTACTCTGAGCTGATTTCTCTTCTTCTTGTGGCTGAGTGAAACAATAACTTGCTCATGAGAAATCACAAAAATTGACCCACTGGGTGTACACCATTGCCTGAAGTGGATGAGGTATATTCTCATTATGCTAAGCGTGAAATAGGCCGTGACTCTATTCGCAGTCGTGATCGTGATCAGAGTCGTGGCCGTGACTCTATCCGCAGTCGTGATCGTGATCATGGACGTAGCCGCGGCCGTGGTCGTAGACAAGGAAGAAATTTTCCTGGTGTGAATCATCCCCAAAGAGAAATAACCACAAAAGATGGGAAGGGAAAGATGAGAAGCCAAAAGCAAATGGTTCAGAAACTGAATGTTATCGTTGCGGTGGAAAAGGGCATTGGGCAAATATTTATCATGTACCAAGACATTTGGTTGAGCTTTATCAAGCATCTCTACAGAATAAAGGCTCTGAAGTTAATTTGGTCTCTGATAATGATTTTGACATCATCCACTTGGATGTGGCAGACTTTTTTGAGCGCCCTGATGGAAAAATAGATCACTTGATCGGTGATGGAACCGTGGTTAAAGATGATTGAGTAGTTTAAATTTTATTTTTGCTTATTCGTTGTAGTTAGTGAATAGAAATCATGTAATTATAATTCTTTACATGAGCAATAGTCATTAGTATCGATTAGTATTATTTGTTTCATGAAATAGTATTAGTACATTTTGAGTAGATATGATTCTTATATTCGTTTTAAACAATGAACATGGTGTCTAACCAATCATTTAAACTGCAACACAAAATTCAATGTTATTTCGTACATTTATTTTGCTACAGCCATTACAATTTCAAAATAGTTATTTAATTGTAAAAGCTAGCAATTGCGCATGAAATGTATATTAGCATTACTAATGATAAATAACATAATCGTGGTGTACAGTATCATAGAATTATTTAATAAATAGTTTGTTTGCATTACTACTACACAAGTCTGATATAGTAGTATACTAGTTAATTTTTACGATATTTGTGTTCAAAAGGTGTTCATTTTGCTTTTCTTTTCAGTTTTTCAAAAAGCTTTTTAGCTTAACACTATTAGCGCAGTAGTAACACTTCTTATGGTTGAATTTATGGCCCATGCATCACACTTTATTTATTTTTGTATTCATTATTTCAACTTTTCTCTTCCCGTGTAGCAACTGTTTCGAATATCAATATCTCTAATAATAAAATAATTTTTTTTGTATGTCAAACTATGGGAAGAAAATATGGATATCCCTCAAATCAAACTAGAATCAAATTTCAATTGTAAAAATATTTATTTAGTTGATTCATGTACAACACATACAATACTCAAAGAGAAGAAATATTTTTCTTATTTAAGTATGTGTAAGGCACAATTTCTGGTAGTAGAAAATTAATTGAAGGCTCTCGAAGAGCTACTAAAACTCTGCATAAGGGAACAATACTTATCATAGAGAATGCAATGTTCTCCTCCAAGTACAAGAGGAACTTGTTTATTTTTAAAGATATCCGCAAAAATGGATATCATATTGAGACAATAGATGAGAATAATCTTGAATATCTCATCATTACCAAAAATGTCGCTGGCCAGAAAAGGGCTATGTAACGACCTGACCTGTCGTTACGGGAGTCGATGCCCTATTTTCCCCGTTTTATGTTTTTATATGTTTCATTATATGTGTTTGGACAATTTTAAGTAATTCGGATGGAGTTCGGGTAGAAATGAGACAATAAGTCTCTTTATGAGAAGCTTAATTTGGAAAGGTCAACCGAATGTTGACTTATAAGTTAGAAAGATTGGAATGGATTTCTGATGATTCCACTAGTTTTGGGGGATGATTTAAGACTTAGGAGAGCAATCGGAATCGAATTTGGAGGATCGGTGTAGTTTTAGGCTTGAATTGGCTAAGGTTGAATTATGACGAATTTCGGACGCTAGGCGAGATTTTGATCCGGTTCTCGGAATGAAATTTCGAGAGTTTCAATAGCTCCGTTAGGTGATTTTGGATATGTATGTAAAATTTCAGGTCATTCGGATATCGTTTGGTTGAGTTTTTGATCGAATGCGTGTTTCGAAAGTTTTTGAAGAACTTAGGCTTGAATCCGATGTAACTTTGGTGTTTTGATGTTAGTTTTGGTTATTTGAGAGTAAAACTAATTTTTCATGGTCATATGTGACATTTTAATATGTTTGTATGCGGTTCGGAGGAGCTCGGGTGAGTTTCGGATATGTTTGGGTTGTGTTGTGCTCGTGTTTTTTATGCTTCGACATCGTTTCTTCAAGAATAAATAATATCATATTGAACAAATAAGCTCCGATTACTGTTGTGAATGAAGCATTAGATCCGTATCGTAATTACGGACCCGTAGCAAAACGAATCATCGAATTTAGACATCGTATGAGGATTTTATGGCCATTTTACTAAGGTTGCCTAGATTTTCAGGTTAATGACGAAACTGCCTCTGACGGCGTATTAAAAACCTGCACTATTTACAAATTTTAAAACCTACATATCTCCTTCATTATAATGTCAAATGGAGTGATTCAAAAGCCTAAATTCATTATAATTTCACAAGGAATCCATTGGTAGTAGTAAAACCCATGAACCGTAGACCTATAATGAGCAGGTCGAGTTTTCTTCAAATTTTGGAATGGGAAAAAGATTCTAAGGCAATTTTTAAGAGAGAAATCAATGGGTAATCGCTGGAGATAAGTTTCTTGACTCAAAAACATGAGTTTATGCTAGAATCAACACCAAAATTCCTGAAATTAGGTAGAATTTGTGAAGAACTAGTGGCCTAAATCATGAAAATGAATTTTTGGGTTTTGAAAGGCCATTCGAACTCCGATTTCGATAAATTTTATATGTACGGACTCGTGGCGAGACGAGGAATCCGTTGGTATAATTTTTGAAAAATTTTTAGAAGTGGGACCGGGGCTCGGGTTTGACCAACTTCGTGAATTGTTGCGTTTTTCGAGTAATTTTGATTGGGTTATGTTTCTTTGACCCATATTTATGTTATTGTTGTGGTTTTGACTAGATTCGACGCACGAGGTGGCAAATTTGAAGGGAAAAGGTATCACGGACGAGTCTACGGCCAACAATAGGTGAGTAGTTAGTGTATATGGTAGCCTGAGGGTTCGAAACCCCGGCTTAGCACATTGTGACGCTAGTAGGCGTGGCTTGCACCCCGTGGATGGTGCGGGATTGATTGTGACTGGGGATTGAGACTTGGTCCATCCCGGATATGAAAAATATGTTATATGTGGTTGAAACACACATTGTATTAAATATATTTGTGGGCCGTAAGCCATGTTTGGGGCCTTGTGTCAACATGTAGCATCCCTAGGGGATAGATATATATGTGATAGCGTGATTTGCTTAATCACTGATCTTAGTCCTGGTTTGAAATCACCATGTTGAAATGCTAAGTCACCTGTTCTTGGAAATTAAATAAAAATTTAAGTATTTTCATTATTAATGAACTGGAACCTGGAGATAAATAATTTGAACTGTTGTGTGACTCATATGCATATTGTGGACTGAGGATGGATCGGGCTGCACGCCGCAGCAGATGATGTAAGGTTCAGGTTGCACACCGCAGTAGATTATATATTGCGCTTGGGCGGTAGGAGCCCCTCCGGAGTCTGTACACACCCCCAGTGAGCGCCGTCGATGTTAAATGGATCGGGCTACACGCTGTAGCAGTCATGTGCATTGCATTGTATTTTTATCTGTTAAATTATCTGTGATAATTGTAATGTACTGTTGCTTCTAGTTTATAAGTGGAATCGGACTGTAGTTTAGCTTTACTCTGAGGTATTCTGTGGATTTCCTGCTTTCGGCTATTAATATATACTTATTACTCACTGAGTACTTAGTACTCACCCCTACTCCATGCACCTTTGTGTGCAGATTCAGGTACACAAGAGGTATAGACGAGCACTCCAGCTCCTACCAGAGTTATATCAAGTTGTTGAGGTAGTTGCCGACGTTCGCAGAACCTAGCTTCTCATTCCATTCAGTTATCATTATATGTTTCAGACTTGAGTATTGCATTCAGTATTGTCTATTACTATTCGGTCATGTTTAGAGGCTCTAGACTCGTGACCCCATATCTTTGGGAGTGTAATCTCGTTATTTGCACTTCTCAGTATTTATTCATGATATTATTATTGGAGTATCTATTGACTCGTATAATCTTCTTAAGTTGTCCTTTTGGGACTGGTTTTCTATTTGAAAATAGTTTGTTGGTCTGGCTAGTCTACCTTTAGTGTTGCGTGCCATCATGGCCGAATTTGGGTCGTGACAAGTTGGTACCAGAGCCTAGGTTACTAGGCCTCGTGAGTCATGAGCCGGTTTAGTAGGCTCTCGCGGATCGGTACGTAGACGCCTGTATCTATCCTCGGGAGGCTACAGAACTTTTAGGAAACACTTCACTTTCTTGGAATTCTTATCGTGCGTATTTGATCCTGCTTGAGAAATAACTCTTGAAATTCCTTCCACACATCTGTACGCGTATGCAAGCATTCAGTAACACATATGCATCGATGGCTGGAGATTATTCGATCGAGGAGCGAGATGTAATCTCTGTGAGTTCATGTTGGGCCAGTCTGGAGGACTTGAGGCTGAATCTTTGCCTACGGCTTGAGCATCGAAGTGCTGATTATGTGAGCAGGTACTTTTAACTTATGTGTTCGGTAATGTCCTTATTAGCGGGGATGGCGGTCGGATATCCACGTGATGAGTAAGTTAGTGCTGTGAGGTGTATCTATGTGATCTTGGTAGTGATGAAGAAGTTTGTGGGATAATAGATGAACTGTTAAGCGATTCGTTCCTATTGCGATCTGTTGTGTAACCCCAAGTTGCGGGCGCATGAGTAATATTGTCGTATCTCTTAGTTGGAAAGTTATGTGCAATATGTGTGGCGATATGAGTTCAGACTCAAGAAAAATAAATTGACAGTATTTTATATGTGTTATGATTCAAATAAGTGCAACGCATGTCCCTGTATCAATTTTGATAATGTAAAACAGGTAGTATTGAGATTAATGTTGTTGATATACATTTGATGTTTTGTTAAGTTATAGTCGTGCTGTTAGGATGGTTTTGGGGATTCTCTGACAGGTGGATAGGCCTAATTACAAAGGAAACTCTGCAGAAAATTTTTGAAATATTTGGGACTTAGTAAAAATTTGGACACCTAGAGAATAGGCTTAACTGTTATATGGGTGAATGCAAGAAAAGGCCAGAAGAGTTAAAATTTCTGATGATCCGTGTCTCCACAAGTTGTGAAAGGGTGAGTTTAACCTCACCATGGTATTACGACAGTAATAAAGTATATGTATTGTGATATATATGGCTTCGAGCTAAGTTGGGGTGGTTGCCGCTGAATAGCTGAGTGCACGATTATGTGCTATGTTGGTTCTATCTTAAAGTATACTGGCGAACCAGGTTCTGATTGAAGAGATCGAACCGAGAATGACACGAGTGAAGGAAAATTTTTGACAAGATGTCAAGAGATCGGACGAGCAGGAAAGAAGTTTCGATAGTTAAGATAAATTAGTATTGTCTTCAGCATTACCTGAGAGCGGTGTTGTGTCCTGGTTAATGATTCTTGATCGCTCTTCAGCATTAGTGTGGCCAGTGGTTTGGAGGTGCGCCCCATATATTGTTGTGATAGATTTAATGTGAATAATGGCTCAATATCAGGCCAGATGTATGCATTTTTGTAGCGCGGTCCTCGTGGAGGAGTAGTTAGATTGATGTTTCGTTGTCAGATATTTCGCATAGTGATGCATTGCGCTGGGTGAGTCATGAGAAGGCTCGAGAAATTGCTATATGTTAAGAATCTGCATAGGAATGATGTTATACAAGCATCTTGGCTTTTGAAATTCCAATTGTATATCGCACCTTAGTTGTCCTTGAGTTTTTTAGTTTATAACGTTAAATATCCCTCGGGGATGATATCATGCACTTAACATGCGTACGACCGATACTCGGTATTATGTTGTAATGAGCAAATTTGCCTCGATGAGCATGTTCTTATGTGATAGTTATGTGTGGATCGGATGGCACGCCGCCATGGGTATGCTATTTGGAGCGGGTTGCATGCTGCAATAGTGTGGTGTCGAGTATAGTTCTCTATATGCCATCGTGGTATGTCTTGCTTCCTGTTTTCCAAGGAAAGTTTGTGTTAGTGCGTAGGATTTGATAATTTCCTTTCAAAACTCGTTTTCTTTTGTACCGCATACGAATCGGTAACACATTAGCACATTAGGGCATCATATGAGACATTTACTTATGTCTGGAGTGGCTTATTGCCCAAGCAATTCATACTGAGTGAACGAGATCATTGAATTCGAGATCAGTGCAATTTGAGTATATGAAGTAAGGTAAAGAGCTAAGACCATTGTTTGGTTCAGAATAAGGTGATAGTCCTTGCCAAGAGTATAAAACTAATAAATTGTTTTCTCGATAGTGGCTAAGAATGTATACGGATCTCATATGTCATGTCGGTATTGTAATAATTTGCACAAGGCATGTGTATGACATGCATAGCATAAGATGTGTAGGGATTCCTTCAAAGCGATCGAATAAGAGAGTTTCAGAGGAGTAGGGAAATTTTTGAATATCTCTCTTTGAATGAATGAATACTTGATGGGTGCATGTATTCGCATGGTAGAACTGGGATCATGTATGATGATTTGTGTGTTATATGGAGTTCTGATGTACATGATATGTGGTAACGGTGGATCTTTACGCGTAGTATGTTATATTTTGGATGTGATATTGGAATTCAGACTGGTTGTCTTAGTGTTGGGTTGATTTTGAACTATCGCCTTAGGGGCTACGCCAGGAATGCCACGGGCTAAGTGGTGAAGTGCGTGAATATATTTTAGCAGAGTGATTTATATTTCAAAGAACCAGCGGACAGCTGGGAAGTAGTACTTTCTTAATTCGGCATTTGTAATAGATATCAGTGTAAAGGTTGCTATTATTGATTCCATTCCATTATTGAGGGACGTTTCAGATGCATTTCGTATGGCCGGGCATGTATCTGGGTGAGATTGTGGATTTTGGTATTTATTTAATGTCGGGCACCATATCGTACGACTTCGGCAGGAGGTAATAAAAAGGGAAGGAGCGGCTTCGGGCTTCTTGGCACTGAATTTGTTGGCAGGCCGATATGGCTAAGCATTTAGCTTGAGTTAACTTTGTTAACCCTGAGTTGTTTTTCGATGTTGTAAGACATTGTGATTTGTTAGTTATGGGCACATGTGGTGCGGTTCCATTGAGAATTCATAGAGAAAGTTGAGCGGGAAGAGTAATTGAGTGTCGCTTGGTGTATGGAGCAATGGTTATGGTCTATCGGGTTGTGTGTTGTGTGTCCTCTATTTTATCGTGGGTGTAAAGAATTGCATTGGTTTCAGACAACAAATGTGCATGGTTATTGATTTTGAGCATAGCGACTTGAGGTGTTTCAAGTGTAACGGTTTATAGCGAAGCTATGGGAATTATGACCTTTCGAGGTTGATTCAGGCATTTTATTTCTATGATGTGAGACGGGTTCTCAACCTTGTATTGTAATGGTATTGATGAGCTTGAGGTACAGCTCTTTCGTTTGAGTCATTGTCCTGATTTGAGTGTGTTCAGATTTTTTCTTACTGGTGTGTGTATTATGCAAGATGTGGTTTAAACTTGTATCGAGGTATCATATCACCAGAGTGGTGTGGATTTGAGGTGATCATTGGGTTCATTAATAAATACAGACATATTTGATCTCAGCTTGTTAGGAAGATAATATCGAGGTTTGACCCGAAAATCTGTTGTGATATCAGTTAAGGGAAGTGGTTTCATGAGTGGTTGATCTCAGAGATGATTACGATTTATAGCGTGATTCATTTATCGTTAGCAATATAGGAAAGTGTGGAAATAAGGCTTTAGCTAATAATAGGTTCTCTACCGGTAATTGGTTGTTGGGGACAACTGCTGTGAATAGAAGTTATGATTCCAAGTGTTTGGTTTAGGCGGTATATCATATGTTTTCACCTAAGGGTGCAAGTATGGGTATTACAACTAGTTCGGGCTTACTCTGAGTTCAGATGTGAATTTCTGATCTGGTGTATGATTTTCCGGAAAGTGCGACGTGGTTGTATGGTTTGGTTTATAGATTAAATGAATTGTTAAAGTTTGGCTGTATTGTGTTATCGGTGCTTATGCGGGATAGAGTGATGAGGGATCACCCCAGGTATATGGTTGGTAAGATCATTCAGCTACTGGTTGCCTTGTAGGGCAACTCTTGATACGCTCGAGCACAAGCGTCTGTATAAGTTGGGGAGGATGTAACGATCTGACATGTCGTTACGGGAGTTGCTATCCTATTTTTCCCGTTTTATGCTGTTATATGTTTCATTATATGTGTTTGGACAATTTGAAGTAATTCGGATGGAGTTCGGGTAGAAATGAGACAATAAGTCTCTTTCTGAGAAGGTTAGTTTGGAAAAGTAAACCGAATGTTGACTTATAAGTTTGAAAGTTCGGAATGGATTTCTGATGATTCCACTAATCTCGGGGGATGATTTATGACTTAGGAGAGCAACCGAAATTGAATTCGGAGGTTTGGTGTAGATTTAGGCTTGAATTGGCTAAGGTTGAATTTTGACGAATTCCGAACGGTAGGCGAGATTTTGATTTGGTTCTCGGAATGAAATTTCGAGAGATTCAATAGCTCTGTTGGGTGATTTTGGATATGTGTGTAAAATTTTAGGTCATTCAGACATCGTTTGGTTGGGTTTTTGATCGAATGCGTGTTTCGGAAGTTTTTGAAGAACTTAGGCTTGAATCCGATGTAACTTTGGTGATTTCATGTTACTTTTGGTGATTTGAGAGTGAAAATAATTTTGCATGATAATATGTGACATGTTAATATGATTGTGTGCGGTCCCGAGGAGCTCGGGTGAGTTTCGGATAGGTTTGGGTTGCGTTGTGCACGTTTTTCTTATGCTTCGACATCGTTTCTTCAAGCATAAATGATATAATATTGAACGAATGAGCTCTGACTGTTTTGAATGAAGCATTAGATCCGTATCGTAATTACGGACCCGTAGCAAAAAGAATTATCGAATTTGGACATCGTATGAGGATTTTATGGTCATTTTACTAAGGTTGCCCAGATTTTCAGGTTAATGACGAAATTGCCCCTGACGGCGTATTAAAAACCTGCACTATTTGCAAATCTTAAAACCTACATATCTCCTTCATTATAAGGTCAAATTGAGTGATTCAAAAGCCTAAATTCATTCGCATTTTACAAGAAATCTATTGGGAGCAGTAAAACCCGTGAACAGTAGACCTATAATGAGCACGTCGAGTTTTCTTCCAATTTTTAAACGGGAGGAAGCTTCTGAGGCGATTTTTAAGAGTGAAATCAATGGGTAATCGCTGGAGGTAAGTTTCTTGACTCAAAAACATGAGTTTATGCTAGAATCAACACCAAAATTCCTGAAATTGGGTAGAATTTGTGAAGAACTAGGGCCTAAATCATGAAAACCAATTTTTGGGTTTTGAAAGACCATTCGAACTCCGATTTCGATAAATTTTATATTCACGGACTCATGGCGAGACGCGGAATCCGTTGGTATGATTTTCGTAAATTTTTTAGCAGTGGGCCCGGGGCTCGGATTTTACCAACTTCGTGAATTATTGCGTTTATCGAGTAATTTCAATTGGGTTATGTTTCTTTGACCCATATTTATATTATTGTTGTGGTTTTGACTAGATTCAACGCACGAGGCGGTAAATTTGAAGGGAAAAGGTATCGCGGACAAGTCCACGGCCGGCTAGAGGTGAGTAGTTAGTGTATATGGTAGCCTGAGGGTTCGAAACCCCGGCTTAGCACATTGTGACGCTAGTAGGGCGTGGCTTGCACCCCGTGGCAGGTGCGGGATTGATTGTGACTGGGGATTGAGACTTGGTCCATCCCGGTGCCGACCTATAGCATCCCTAGGGGATAGATATATATGTGATAGCGTGATTTGCTTAATCACTGATCTTAGTCCTGGTTTGAAATCGCTATGTTGAAATGCTAAGTCACATGTTCTTGGAAATTAAATAAAAATTTAAGTATTTTCATTATTAATGAACTGGAACCTGGAGATAAATAATTGAACTGTTGTGTGACTCATATGCATATTATGGACTGAGGATGGATCGGGCTGCACGCCGCAGCAGATGATGTAAGATTCAGGCTGCACATCGCAGCATATGATATATTGCGCTTGGGCTGTAGGAGCCCCTCAGGAGTCTGTACACACCCCAGTGAGCTCCGTCGGCGTTAAATGGATCGGGCTACGCGCCGTAGCGGTCATGTCCATTGCATTGCATTTTTATCTGTTAAATTATCTGTGATAATGGTAATGTATTGTTGCTTCTAGTTCGTAAGTGGAATCGAACTGTAGTTTAGCTTTACTCTGAGGTATTCTGTGGATTTCCTGCTTTCAGCTATTAATATATACTTATGACTCACTGAGTACTTAGTACTCACCCCTACTCCCTGCACCTTTGTGTGCAGATTCAGGTACACAAGAGGGATAGACGAGCACTCCGACTTCTATAGAGTCATTTCGAGTTGCTGAGGTAGCTGCCGACGTTCGCAGAACCTAGCTTCTCATTCCATTCAGTTATCATTATATGTTTCAGACTTGAGTATTGCATTCAGTATTGTCTATTACTATTCGGTCATGTTTAGAGGCTCTAGACTCGTGACCCCAGATCTTTGGGAGTGTAATCTCGTTATTCGCACTTCTCAGTATTTATTCATTCTATTATTATTGAAGTATCTATTGACTCGTATAATCTTCTTAAGTTGTCCTTTTGGGACTGGTTTTCTTTTTGAAAACAGTTTGTTGGTCTGGCTGGTCTAGCTTTAGTGTTGGGTGCCATCACGATCGGATTTGGGTCGTGACAGGCTATTGAGAAGTTCCCATCTTTGTCTTATGGCATGTATTGGACAAGAATTGGTGCAATTGAGGCACATTCTATTTTAAACCAAAATGTTACTGATTCCAATACTTTTATACTTTGGCATGAACGATTGGGACATCTTGGATCAATTATGATGAGACGAATTATAGAAAACTCAAATGGGCATCCATTAAAGAATTTAAATATTCTTTTAAATGATGAATTCTTTTGCACTTCTTGTTATCAAGGCAAGTTAATTATTAGACCATCACCAACAAAGGTTGGAATTGAGTTCCCTGTATTTTTGGAACGTGTACAAGGGGACATTTATGGACCTATTCATCCACCTAGTGGGTCGTTTAGATATTTTATAGTCTTAATAGACGCATCTTCTAGATGGTCCCATGTGTGTCTGTTGTCATCTCGCAACCTCGCGTTTGCAAAATTAATGGCACAAATAATTCGATTACGGGCACAATTTCCTGATAATCCAATTAAGTCTATTAGACTTGATAATGCTGCTAAGTTTTCATCCCAAGCATTTAATGATTATTTCTTATCAATTGGGATAAAAGTGGAACATCTTGTAGCTCATATTCACACTCAAAATGGTCTTGCAGAGTCTTTAATTAAACGTCTGCAATTGATAGCAAGACCGTTACTCATGAAAATGAGGTTTTCCACTTCTGTTTGGGGTCACGCCATTTTGCATGTAGCAATGCTAGTTTGTCTCAGACCGACAAATTATCATAAATATTCCCCGTTGCAATTAGTTTTGGGTCATGAACCTAATATATCCCATTTACGAATTTTTGGATGCGCAGTATATGTCCTTGTGGCACCACCATATCGCACGAAAATGGGTCCGCAAAGAAGCTTAGGAATATATATTCGGTTTGAATCGCCCTCCATTATTCGATACCTCGAGCCATTTACGGGAGATTTATTTACTGCACGATTTGTAGACTGTCGATTCGATGAGACACTTTTTCTAAAATTAGGGGGAGAAGTTGGTGAAACCAAACAGGAAATTTTGTGGAAAAATCCATCTTTATCTCATCTTGATCCACGAGCCTCTATTTGTGAAAAAGAGGTGCAAAAGATTATTCATTTGCAAAGAATAGCAAATCAAATGCCAGATGCATTTACAAATATGAAAAGGATAACAAAATCACATATCCCTTCAGAGAACGTTCCAATCCTTATTGATGTCCCTATTAGACAATCTTCTAGTGTCATAGCTAATACGTCAAAAGCACGCCTTGTCATGACCCCAATCTCGATCGTGATGGAGCCCAACACAACTGCTAGGCAAGCCCGACCATTTCCACTCTCATCCCGAGAATGAAGCTCAACTCAATTACTTGAATATTATTATCAACAATAAATCTAGAATCTTAACTGATAGATAGAAGATAAACTAAATAATCTCCCAAAGACCTGGGGTCACGAGTCTAGAGCCTCTAAACAAAACTGGATAACAATATCCGAACGAAATATTCAAGTCTAAAATTATATATATAAATAAACTGGAATAAGAAGAGTAGCCAGGTCCTGCGAATGTCCAGCAACCTTAACCGCTCTGATACCAACTTGTCACGACCCAAATCCGGTCGTGATGGCGCTCAACCCTAAAGCTAGGCCAGCCAGACCAATAACTGTTTCCAAATAGAAAAACTAGTCCCAAAAGGACAAATTCAAGAAGAATATATGAGCCAATAAATACTCCAATAATAATAGTATGACTAAATACTGAGAAGTGCAAATATCAAAATAACACTCCCAAAAGATCTGGGGTCACGAGTATAGAGCCTCTAAACAAACTGAATAGTAATAGAAATTCTGAATAAAATACTCAAGTCTGGAACATAAAGTAATAACTGAAATGAGAAGAGAAGCTAGGTTCTGCGAAAGCCAGCCTCAGCAACTCGAATAAACTCTGATATAGGCCGGAGTGCTCGTCTAACCCTCCTGTGTACCTAAATCTGTTGGCCCAGGTTCAGGATCAGGTCCCAGCTGCAGGCATCCCAGCAGCTCATGTTCAGGCACTGGCAGTGTCTATTGAGATACCGGTTCTTCAGAAGACCTTAGCACAGATCCTATCAGTATGTACTGTCTTAGCTCAAGTGGTTGCGGCCTCTACTGCAGCAGCTTCTTCACAAGCAGGGGGAAATCAGACCCCCGTTGCCCACACACCAGAGTCGGTAGTTCAGGGTTTACAGGCACTTGAGGCAGCTCTAGTTCAACCAGTTCAGCCGGCTGCACCAGTCGCACCAGCCCCAGCTCATGTGGTTCCAGCTATGCCTGATGACGAGCAGCGTCGAGGCTACAGCCTCCAGCGTTCAGCAATGTTGAGGGCGAGGATACCCAAGGTTTTCTGGATAAGTGTCAGCGTATGCTTCGTACTGCGGGTATTCTAGAGTCTAGCGGTGTTGTTTTCACTACCTTCTAGTTCGCAGGACCTGGCTACCCTTCTTATTCCAGTTTATTTGTATATATACTTTCAGACTTGAGTATTTCGTTCAGATATTGTTATCCAGTTTTGTTTAGAGGCTCTAGACTCGCGACCCCAGGTCTTTGGGAGATTATTTAGTTTAGCTTCTATCTATCAGTTAAGATTCTAGCTTTATTGTTGATAATAATATTCAAGTAATTGAGTTGAACTTCATGCTCGGGATGAGAGTGGAAATGGTCGGGCTTGCCTAGCAGTTGTGTTGGGCGCCATCACGACCGAGATTGGGGTCATGACAAGTTGGTATCAGAGCTAATTTGTTCAATATGGTACCCCTTTATGTCCAAAGATACGACGTTAAAACATCAAATAAGAGCGTGAACATAACACGAAACACACCCGAGGCCTCCGGAACCTCAACAAAAGGCACCAACATATCCCAAAATATCATCCAAACTTGTTCCAATCATCAAAACACACCTAACAACACTAAAATCATCAATTCACATCGGATTCAAGCCTAAGTTCTTAAAAAACTTCCAAAACACGCATTCGATCAAAAACCCAACCAAACGACGTCCGAATGACCTAAAATTTTGTACACACATCACAAATCACATATCGAAGCTACAAAATCTCTCAGAATTCCATTCTGACCCTTGGATCAAAATCTCACCTATCAGCCGGAATTTGTCAAAATCCAACCTTAGCCAATTCAAGCCTAAATCTACACCGGACCTCCAAATTCAATTTCAATTGTTCTTCTAAGTCATAAATCATCCCCCAAAACTATTCAAATCATCAGAAATTCATTTGAGCTTTCTAACTCAGAGGTCAACATTCGGTTGACTTTTCCAAATTAACCTTCTCATAAAGAGATTTATGGTCTCATTTCTAACCGAACTCTACCCGATGTACTTCAAATTCTCCAAACACATCTAATAAAACATATAAAAGCATAAAACAAGGAAAATGGTTCAGTAACTCCCGTAACGACGGTTCGGGTTGTTACACGCCTGAAACGTGGCAGACACCATTAGGTTCCAAAGATCGAAATCCTAGAAAAAGAAAAATAAATGATCAAAATGACACTATGAAAGAATCTCATGAAGAAATCCACAACTTAATAAATTCTGAGATTCATGAGGAATCCACTGAGCCCGAGACTCAAGAAATAAGGAACTATCAATAAATTCAATCGATATTGAGTCAAATTTGAATCGAGTGGATATAGTGGTGGATAATGTCATTGCATATAATGTTGCATCCAGCATTATTCAAGAATGTGAGGATCTTGAACCTGAATCTGTTGGAAAATATCGACAAAGACGTGATTGGCCAAAATGGCAAGAAGCAATCCAATCAGAGTTGAATTCACTTGCAAAACGTGAAGTTTTTGGGCCTATAGTCCAAACACCTAATGGTGTTAAGCCTGTTGGCTATAAATGGGTCTTTGTATGCAAGAGAAATGATAAAAACGAGGTACAAAGATATAAGGCATGCCTTGTTGCACAAGGATTTTCACAAAGGCCTGGTGTCGACTATGAAGAGACATATTCACCCGTTATGGATGCTATAACGTTCCATTATCTCATTAGTTTTGGTGTCCATGAAAAACTTGACATGCATTTAATGAATGTAGTTACTGCCTACCTTTATGGCTCACTTGATAATGAGATATACATGAAAATTCCCGAGGGCTTAATGCCTAATGCAAATAATTCAAAATCCCGGGAAATGTTTTCAATCAAATTGCAAAGATCTTTGTATGGTCTACAACAATCAGGACGAATGTGATATAATCGTCTTACTGAGTATTTATTAAAGGAAGACTATATAAATGATGTCATGTGCCCATGTGTTTTTATAAAAAAAATAAAATCGGAATTTGTTTTGCCTTATATGTTGATGACATAAACCTTATTGGAACTCCTATAGAACTCCAAAAGACAATTGATTATTTAAAGAAGGAATTCGAGATGAAAGATCTCGGAAAGACAAAGTTATGTCTTGGTTTGCAAATTAAACATTTGGCAAATGGAATTTTTGTTCATCAATCTACCTACATAGAAAAGGTACTGAAACGGTTCTACAAGGATGGAGCACATCAATTAAGTACTCCGATAGTTGTTCGATTACTTGATGTGAACAAAGATCCATTCCGACCTCAAGAAGAGAATGAAGAGCTATTTGGTCCTGAAGTACCATATCTTAGTGCAATTGGTGCACTAATGTATCTTGCCAATACTACAATGTCCGACATAACTTTTTCAGTTAATGTCTTAGCAAGGTATAGCTCTGCTCCCACAAGGAGACATTGGAATGGGATCAAACACATATTGTGGTATCTAAAAGGGACTACCGATATGGGCTTATTTTATGGCAACAATTATAGTCCCGATCTTGTTGGTTATGCTGATGGTGGGTATTTATCCGACCCCCACAAGGCTCGATCTCAAACAGGTTATGTATTTACATGTGGAGGCACTGCCATATCTTGGCGATCGACTAAGCAATCAATTGTGGCTACTTCATCTAATCATGTTTAGATAATTTCTATTCATGAAGCAAGTCGAGGGTGTATGTGGTTGAGGTCTATAATACATCTTATTCGAGACAAATGTGGTGTGAAATGTGACAAGTTACCCACAATTTTGTATGAAGACAATGCAGCATGCATAGCTCAATTGAAGGGGGGATTCATAAAAGGAGATAGGACAAAGCACATTTCACCAAAGTTATTTTTCACACATGATCTTCAAAAGAATGGTGATATTAATGTGCAACAGATTCGTTCAAGTGATAATATGGCTGATTTATTCACAAAATCTCTACCAACATCAACCTTCAAGAAGTTAGTGTACAAGATTGGGATGCGAAGGCTTAAAGATGTGAATTGATCCTCTCATCAGGGGGAGTTAATGCGCGGTGTACTCTTTTTCCCTTACAAGGTTTTGTCCCACTGAGTTTTTCTTGCGAGATTTTTAACGAGGCAACCAAAAGGCGTATTGTTAGATATGTGTACTATTTTTCCTTCTCTAGAATTTTTTTCCCACTAGGTTTTATTTTAGTTAAGGTTTTAACGAGGCACATTATCTGTTGAATAGACATTCAGGGGGAATGTTATAAATAGAATTCTATTTATGGTGAATGTCCATATTTAGAGAAATTCTAAGATTTATTACTTGGTGGCTAAGTCAAACTCTTCCTATAAATAAAGGGTTCTATCAATTATAATTCATTTCTCATATCAATAAGAATTTCATCTATCTATTTCTCGGATTGTTCTTGCTCTTCTATTATTTTATAATAGAAAGTGACTTTCGGCCTTATTACAACAAAGAAAAGAGCCAGACCCACAAAAATGAATAAATAAATAAATGAAGATAGAGGGAAATGGCACCACACACGCACATTCATGATCCGAAACTTGCCTATACTCAATTCTATATTTTTAATTTAATCACAGTAAAATAATAGTATTAATCTGTAATATTTAAAATAAGAGTATCTAATTTAGTATAAATACGAATAGACAAAGAGTTGTTCGAAAAGTTGGATCTAAACAAAAAGAAATACACAAGTCAAAAATAGTAGTGGAAGTTAGACGCAAGAGAAGCACTTCATCATCACTTCCGTTTGGGCAAATACCTTAGAGTATTCGCAAAGTATAAACATCAAAATATTAAAAAGACAAATATTTATTTTATCTAATAATAAGTAAGGCGAAGCCTTTGATTGATTACAATGTACAGTATATATTCTCTTATCATAGCTATTCTCTATCATTAACAATATAATATAAGTGACAAACGAAAAAAATTAGTTAAACCAATTCTATAATTTACAAAAAAGCATGGCGGTTCCTGCCAGCTTCCTTTAACTCCTCATCATTATCGTTCTCGGCATTTCTTTACCAACCAACAAATCCTAAGAAGCTGCACCCAAGAAAAATTAAACTCATATATTAAAAAATTAAGTAGTGAACAGAAATATTCAGTTAATTATTACATAAAATATATTCATATGAAACCTGATGTATTTTGAATTTTCTTTTTTAAATTACATTTCTAAACTTACAGAAAACTACCATAGCTAACCAATTTTTTTAATATATAAAAACTTTTAAGAATATGTAAAGAATGGACATTGTGTTAGATAGTTTGTTTTTTGTTGGAAGTGGGATTCTTCCCACATCAAAAGAGAAAAGTTCTATTTGGAACTTTTTAAACACTTGTCCATTTTATGTCTTTGATTTAGGACACATACTTATAAGTGTGTACAATTAAGTATACAATATATTTATATATTATATAATCAAAGACTTGGACTTGGACTTGGGCCGGGTCAGATCTTAAAGTTAATTATTTTTTATTTTGTAACAGAAAATTAAATTTTGTTTGAATTTTAAATTCAAAATTCGAATTAATAGTTGTGTCTGTTATGAAAGGATCCAACTGAATGTGACTGTTTGTGAAACAAGACATCTTTTCAGAAAAGGTATATTGGTTGCCTATAAATATTCAAGAATTTCCAACAAAGTAGCATAGAAAAAATCACAAGTATTAATTCAGGCTTTGTTGTATCCTGAAGAGAATCGTTTTGTATTTCCCTAAATTAGTATACAGGCGACAACTCTTTAAGGACGGTCAATTTTTACGCCTCAAAGCCACTTTTTATTTATTATTTTCTAACACATTGTGCTAACTCAACGTGATGATTGCCCAAGCCATAAAAGGAGACGAAGGACATCAAATTCCTCCGATGTAGGACAACTCAACACCCCCTCATGCCCAGCCCTCTAGAGGGTGGACAACATAAATGGTGGCTCAACATAAGTAGCAATACTTGGGATGGGCTTGGCTCAGATACCATGTAAATAATGGACATTGGGTCTAACTCAACCCCAAAAGCTAGCTAGTGAAGTGAGGATTGCCCAAACCATATAAGAATATCAAGGATCTCAAATCGCTCCAATATGGGACAACTCAATTGAATATGGAAACTATCAACTGTTTTCGGCTTTAAGTGCCGGTGTAAGAAAATACATTTTGGAAGCAAACCAGAATTAATAATAAATCAACAATTTTGCGTCAATCCAATATAGGAGGGATCGGCTATATGTATTTTTCACTATCCATAAACTAGTCTTAATTAAAACTCAAAAAAAATGTTTCGAAGGTAAAGAAATACCTAAGAGAACGAATGGCCATATGATGAGAGAGAACATGGAAGAAGAAATTAGCTCCATGAAGGAACATCACAATACCAGTACACCCTAGCATAAATAATTCAAACATCCTTGGGTTTTCAAAAAATAAAAACTACATTGGACAGTATGTTAATACTTGAAAAAATGAGAACAGAAATGTTTATGATTGTTTATAGAGGGACTTTAAATATAAAAGGACCAAACGGGGAACAAGGATGATGCATTATTTGTTGTTGTTTTCTCCATTTATTTAAAGGGGAAAAATAATTAGTGGGAATGACGTGGATATCAAATCTCTATCCCAACTAATGATATCTTAGGCTGGTTGGCTGAGCTTTATCTCATGACCTGCAACATCATCACGCCACGTAAGTGCCACTTGGCATATATTTTTTCCATATGGGATGGTTACATAAGTTAGGGAAAAGATCTCTGTGAAATATTCTAAAACTAGGGAGAACTTTCTTGGAAATGTTTTAGATATTTATGCACTTGTATGAAGGTTCTAGAGAAATATGGAAATTTCTTTTGGAAGACCTTAGAATCCTATGAATTTTCTAGGAAAGTCCTTAGAATCTTCTAAACTTGTAGAATATTCTAGAGAATTGACTTATTTGTAAATATGGAAGGACTTGTAGAACAATTATTATTTACATACTAGTCTCTAGGTGATTAGTATAAATAGGGGGCATTCATTTGTACTTCATCAACCAAGCAACACAATCAAGTTCTCTCTAATACAAAAGCTTCTTTGGCAATTCTCTTGTGTTCTAACATTTCCTTAGCAATCATGAGTATAGTAAGGCTGACTTGCCATATCAAGAACGTGAGCAAGTTGGGCAAGATCGTGAGCGAGTGGCCAAGTGTCGCATGTGCGCTTAGTTTAAGACTAAGGACATGACAATGTGGTATCAGAGCCAAGTTATGACTAAGGAATGTAAGAAAGAATACTAGAGATTGCTGGAAGGAAGTTTTGTAGGGAACCATGGTCGGAATTAGCAAGGGCTAGGTACTTGTAGAAGGGACCAACGTGAAGGTCCCTAAGAGAAAAATGTATGGCGGTGCACGGGACGTACGCGGGGAAGTAGACTTACTTTGGAGGATGGACAAGTACTTTGAGATAGTCAAGGAGGATGACGATGTTGTAAAGGTACGCAACGCCTCAATGTACTTGACCGAGGTTGTCGTGCTGCGGTGGCGTTAGAAGTGTGCCAATATGGAAAATGGCTATGCAACATTGAGAGTGCAATTCAAGAAGGAGTTGATGAGTAGTTCTACTCGATGAATGTGGTGTATGTGGTTAGGCGGAAGCTAAGGGAGCTCCGATAGACGGCCACCACCTGGGAGTATGTGCGCAAGTTCACTACCTTAATACTGCAAATCTAGTCATTGTCCAAGGAAGATTTCCTCTTCTACTTTATGGATGGGTTGCAAAATTGGGCAAAGAGGAAATTAAGAAGATATCAAGTAGCCAACGTGAACGGGGCCATTGGAGTAGCCTAGTCACTTGTTGACGTCGAGATGGAGCCTGCCAAGTCCAAAGAAGGCAACGCCAGAAGGGATGAGGGAGATCATGACGAGGACAGCGGGAAATGCATAGCCGAGGTATACAAAGGTAATGGCAAGGGGCCATCCCATAATGGACAAGGGTCCAAGAGAAACGACAATGGGCTAAAAAATGGTAGGGAGTATGTTCCTAAGGGAGGGCGTTGCTTCTACAAAGGGTCACATCGGGGCAAGTGAATGCCCGGAGTTGGTGAAGCTTGCAGTAGTGATCGGGAAATTTGCTCAA
Source organism: Nicotiana noctiflora (assembly GCA_032618575.1). Taxonomy (NCBI): domain Eukaryota; kingdom Viridiplantae; phylum Streptophyta; class Magnoliopsida; order Solanales; family Solanaceae; genus Nicotiana; species Nicotiana noctiflora. The sequence goes on along the minus strand of JASVEL010011723.1, from coordinate 24,244 downwards.
GCATATAAGGGTTACATAGGAGAGACTGCAAGGATGGCGAGTTACAAAGTATTGGTATGCTATCAGACTCAAACGATGCACCAAGCAGAGGGTTCAAGTTTGCCAGTAAGGCTGGACCATGGAGGGTATCAAAATAGGAAGTGGAAGCATGGACTCGTTGCTTGAGAAGCTGCTAGACTAGGTTGAGTCGTGGGAAGATTCTGGCCAAGAGCAAGGAAGGGCATCCGATAGGCGGAGGATGGAGGCCATCATTGCTAGCCGTCCAAAGTACAAATGGCGTAAGAAGAACGATAGCGAATACCTTGTGAAATGGGAACGAGAACCGCTTCATATGGCATCATAGCTAATGGACAAAGATCTCTGGCGATGCCAAGGCGAGGTGCGCGCATATGTGTCGATGCTTTGTGCCGAGGGCGGCACAAAATTGGGTGGGGGAGAGTGTCATGACCTGCAATATCATCATGCCACGCAGGTGCCACTTGGCATATATTTTTCCCATATGGGATGGTTACATAAGTTAGGGAAAAGATCTCTGTGAAATATTCTAGAACTATGGAGAATTTCCTTGGAAATGTACTAGATATTTATGCACTTGTAGGAATGTTCTAGTGAAATATGAAAATTTCTTATGGAAGACCTTAGAATCCTATGGATTTTCTAGGAAAGTCCTTAGAATCTTCTAGGCTTGTAGAATATTCTAGAAAATTGACTTATTTGTAAATATGGAAGGACTTGTAGAACAATTATTATTTACATACTAGTCCCTAGGTGATTAGTATAAATAGGGGGCATTCATTTGTAATTTATCAACCAAGCAAAACAATCAAGTTCTCTTTAATACAAAAGTTTCTTTGGCAATTCTTTTGTGTTCTAACATTTCCTTAGCAATCTTTAGTGTAGTAAGGCTGACTTGGCATAGCAAGAACATAAAGCAAATTGTGCAAGATCGTAAGCGAGTGGCCAAGTACCGCACGTACTCTTAGTTTAAGACTAAGGACGTTACATTTAGCTGGCCCACTTGGGGATGTAATTAGGCCACAACTCAGGCTCAGAATGCTAGATTGTGACAATTGAGCCCACTGTAGCATTCTACTTTTTTTCTTCCTCCACCTTAATTTTTTCACAAAGCTTTTTATTAAATAATCATAAGATGTAATGTAAGTTCATAACAAAGATTTATGACAAGGAAGGAAACAAAAATGAATGTCAAATTTAATGTTAAACTATAACTCGTAAAACTATCTTGTTATAAAAAGAATTTACCCATCAAATAAAGACTTCTTTAATTATTTAATATTCTCTCTTAGAGTTCAATTTACTAAATATGATACGGATAGGTTTTAGCTAATGCTTTCCCATTATTAATACTATGAAATAGTAGTTAATACTTTATAAGTACTCCTAGTATTTTAAGTTTGATGATGTGACACCTTTTCGGCCAAACTTCTGCTTTTTAGTAGCGTTTGGATATTGATGTGGTTAAAAATTTAAAAAACAAAAAAATTGAAGTTGTGTTAAAAAATAAAATTTGAAAGATAAAATTATGTTTGGACATATATTTTATTTGATAAAATTTTTGAAGTTTTGTGAGTGAAAGAAAAAATTTTCATTCAATAAACAGCACTAAACCAGCAGTTTTTGGGAACTTAAAAAAAAGTTAATTTATTTTTAATTATAAAAACTGATCATATTCCATGAATAAACAATATTTTCAAAAAAAGAATTGAAAAAATATACCAAAATCTATAGCCAAATGGGTGCTTAATATCAAACCGTGACTTCTACGTTCTAACTACTTTTCTCTCCCGTTTATTCGCGGACTCCCCTGTATAGCAATTCGCAAAATGCTTTAAAAAATAATAGAAAAAGGGTAGAGTGTTATAAAATAATAAAAGAACAAGAACAATATTGTAAAGAAAAGTAGAGAGAGAATTCTTATTGAATTTTGGGATGAATTACAATGGGGTAAGACCCCTCTATTTATAGGAGAAATATGACTTAGTCACAAAGTAAAACTCTCCACAAGATAGACATTCACTCTAAATAGAATTCTATTCATAACACTCCCCCTTGAATGTCTATTCAATGATAATGTGCCTCGTTAAAACCTTAACTAAAATAAAACCAAATGGGATAAAAATCTAAAAAAGGAAAAAGAGTACACATATCTAACAATACGCCTTTTGGTTGCCTCGTTAAAAACCTCGCAAGGAAAACTCAGTGGGACAAAACCTTGTAAGGGAAAAAGAGTGCAACGCGCATTAACTCCCCCTGATGAGAGCGTCAATTCACATCCTTAAGCCTTCGCATCCCGATTTTGTACACTAGCTTCTTGAAGGTTGACGTCGACAAGGATTTTATATCAGTTTCAATGTATTTTCATAATGACATAACATAGAGATCTCTTCATTCATAATTCAGGTACCTGAATCTCTCATGAGATATTATGAAGTGTAATGTCATGTGATCTTCTAGATCACTTGCCTCCTTTATTATGATAATCTGCTCATCTTCTTTATCAAGAAGTTTATTTGAAACTGATTGTCTATACACTTTAAGCTAACCATAGACTTTGTCCTTCTAGGACTTAATATGAGCATTTGCAATGAGAATATAATTACTTTCTTTAGGTCAGCAAATGCGTCTGACATGCTTTGCAATAAATTGCACATGAATTATCCTTTTATGAACTTCAAGTTCATATTATTTTATTCAAGGATCTCGATGTATAAATGATAATTTATTCCATGTAACTTTTCTCAACTGTTGTATCTTGTCTCCCCCTCATGTTAGAAAAACTAACTTGTTTTCTCAACTTTGAGAACTCATCTTTGTGCGTTATGGTGTTAATCAAAATATACACCGCACATCAATAATAATAAAATGAAATTATTTGGTCCTGGCCCTGAACCACTTGTGAGGGGAGAAAATAATATACTTTCGTGTATATCAAATTGATATACATAACTTTGTTCTCGTAAGCAATTGTTTAGCTATTAAGTGGAGGCACTCAATAAATCATTTGATTAAACCAACTGTGATGTAAACCAACTTATCAAGATGAACTTCTTGAATAGAAAATCTGGAATATGCTCTAAATTAAATTATTGAGCAAGTTACCTCGCAAACACAATGTTGCGGGTTAGCAATAATCACACATGTAACCATCTCATAGATGCATCTTATGTGGTATACATGGCAGGTGAATGGGTCCATATTCACCTTTGATATTTCCAGCATTCATGGGATTCAATCCCAATTTTAGTTGGTTAATTAATTAATGAGAACAAGCAATATAAGAGAATTCGTAAAGAACTTTCTAGTTCTTTAATATTTACCCATGTGAATTCTCTATTATTTTTACACATCATACTTAAATTGATATGGCAAAACTAATTATGCCAACTGGATAAATTATCAATATTGATAAACTTCATATTTACACCATGATGTGTGCAATTGTGAATAAACTCCAAGTTTATTATGATATGGGTTTTATATCAATAAAATATCCACTTCATTGTGGTATTCTTTTGTTTATGTAGTACAAATTAGAGATAAAGCGGGTAGCTTTTACATACATATTATCCCGCTACAAGTTGTAGTAATAGAAGATATTAAATCTTTCCTTTCTTTATAGTCTCAATATAATCAACCGCTTTCGCGAATACTTTGGAAACTGAATACAGACTTACTACTAACACAATACTTTGTTGGTAATCAATTGTGTTTCTCCAAAATAGTAATAATTGGCTCTTCTAGAGCTCTCAATTAATTTTGCACTACCACAGATTCATCATCATCCATGTGGTGAATATATCTTAAAGAGAAAGTTATACCATTATGTGTATGGTCAAAATTATATGCAAGATCTGTTTCTTGCATTACCGTTGTCTTTTAATAATCACAATGCCAAAATATTTTGGCATACAATAGGTACGTGACCAATGACCATTCATGCCATAATAATGTATTATTTTCTTATATCATCTCAAACCTCTTTTTAGAGGTAAGTGTGGTGTAATCACTACCACTAGCACATTTATATTCTTCCAAAAACAAATATATATTCATAAATCAGATATTTTCTCATTCACGTCATGAATGGACCATAGTCATCTGTATGTGCTTTATAAAATCTCATGTCAAATCGATGACAAATACTTTCACAAAGTGTGGGATTATTTTGAGAATCTTTATTGTTCTCATTACCACAATGATGACGATATAATTTCGTCTATTGCCACGTCCATATCCATTGATTATTCATGGTAATAATTTTGTTTTCTTTCAGACTTATTACATACTGCTATCACATTCTCTAAAGGGAATGAGAATGGAGCAAATTCAATGGGACAGGTTTTCAAATTCTTTGCCCACAATTATACATGAATTTAATCATGGCAAGGCATAGAAATTTTACCACTTCATGTGGGTGTAATTTCTTAAAAACTCCATTAGAGTTATAATCAAACTTTGTTGTCTTTGCCTGTATATAAAATCAAATTATAGAATTTCAAGAATTTGAAAGAGAAAAGTAAAATACTTACCTTAAAATCTAAAATTTAATCATGAAGGAAGTCCATGGAGCAATTGACAATCATTATGCTCAATCCCAAAGCTTCTACTCAATTGGTTAGAGTCTCGTGCTGATAACGTGTTATAAAATAATAAAAGAACAAGAACAATATTGTAGAGAAAAGTAGAGAGAGAATTCTTATTGAATTTTGGGATGAATTACAATGGGGTAAGACCCCTCTATTTATAGGAGAAATATGACTTAGTCACAAAATAAAACTCTCCACAAGATAAACATTCACTCTAAATAGAATTCTATTCATAACATAGAGCATATTTTAAATTAGCAGCGACACAACACATCCGAATATGACACAGGTAAAAAAGTAAAACGAGTATACGGGGGCAAGTTGAGTCCTAGTGGACGACTTATTTTATTTTTTATTTTCGTATATTTTCCATCCAACAACAGCACAATGATTTTTATTTACTTGTTTGCAACACTCAGCATTTACGGGAGGATTTCTATCTGTATATGTCTTTTTATCACATTCTAATTTGTGCTTGCTTTATAAAAAAAATTGTAAGTATATTTATTTTTTAGTAACTTCAGTGTACATAGCTGAAGTAGCAAAGTCAATTATGTAAAACTTCAGCATTCGAGTAGGTGGGCCTGAAGTAGCAAAGACAATACGCTGAAGTTTTTTTGTCCTGGATAAGATGCTGAAGTTATTTAGTTCATTTGTAAAAACATCAGCATTAAAGAAGCTGAAGTATTTTGTCGTGGATAAGCTTTTTCAAAAATTTCAGCAGAAGATGCTGAAGTTATTTAGTTCCTTTGTAAATCATCAGCATTATATAAGCTAAAGTTTTTTTGTCCTCGATTCATTAGTTTTGTCATAAAGCTTTTTAAAAAACTTCAGTAGAAGATGTTGAAGTTATTTAGTTCATTTGTAAAAACTTCAGCACTATATAAGCTGAAATGTTTTTAAAAAGCTTTCTAACATACGAGATAAATAATCACCTTATTCTTTCATAAAGTATTACTACTATAAAATAATCAGAATCATAAATTTTGGGAATAATAAACGTGAAAAAAATATAATTACGTGAAAATATTCATAATTTATTGTCTACTAATTTACGTAATTATTTATAATTTATTTTTAAATAATTTGATAAACATACGTATGGTCTCCTAAACTGAAGTTTCATAGCAGCAGCAGCAACAGAAGAAGAAAACGAAGGAGGAGAATGAGGGCTGAAGTTGTTTAAAAAGTATGTACAAGTTAAACTTTTTTAAAAAAATAGGTATAAGTTAAATGGGGGAGACCAAATAGAATGTTCCGTGCAATTTTTACGCATTTATAGTAGGGTGGGCATTGGCCGGTTCGATTCGGTTATGAATATTATCGGTTTAGCATATTGGTTATCGATTTACAAATTTGATAAATCGATAAGATATTGAATTTTGCGTATCGGTTAATCGGTTGTCGATCATTATCAGTTCGATTATCGATTTACCCGATAAGATAACTCAACATAGAGTTAAGCAAAAAAAAAAAAGACAATTCACTGGGGTTAAATAAAAAAGAGAATAATTCACGTATAGTATGCTAAAGCCTTGCGCTAGGAGTAACTAGTAAGGTCTATGAAGAATGAAGATAAGCAATTGAAGAGTGGGGTTGGGAAAGAATAGGAGAGAATGAACTGATGCCCCTATACTTAAGGGTAAAGTCATAATTTTATTAATTCTTATTGAGTTATCGGTTAACCCATTAATAAAATTGACAAACCGATACCCGAGCTGATAATCCAATAGTAAAAAAATTCTAAATTGTTACCGAATCATTAACCTAATAACCTAATACCATTAACTCAATAAATAATTAACGATTCGAATTATCGGTTTTACGAGCCCTAATTTAAAATACATCACCGACCTCTGCCGCCTCATTGCTGTGGGCGGTTGCAGTTGGCCTTCTTTTTGTTAGGTAGCACTCCTTTTCAAAATAATATAGTGCCAAAGCAATTTTTATCCTCTCCATCATCTTTTACTTTTAACCATACTAGGTAGGGATAGCCTGTGCCAACACAGGCCCAATATTGTCAAAGTTGAAACTATTAGTATTGAATCAGCTGCACAACATCATATGCTAATTGCAAGATACTGTTTACATGCACTTTGGAACAAAATATCCACTCCTCAATGTCGTCTGATTGGAAAATAATACATTCACATTCTTTACCTGCATGACAGCATCATACTATTATATGCATGTGTCATATTCTTTATATCATATATGGGAGAACTATTTACGTTTTATGCTGCTATTTACACATTGGCAAACGATGATGCATTTTTTTTATTGTAGTTAATCTTCTTCTAAGCAGTTCTTCATCAAAAAATACATGTACAGTCATAGTTGTGAGTTCACATCAAAGTGATCGGTGAAGAACAACAATGTATCGAAATTTGAAGTTAAATAGCAAGAAAAATGCAAGTAGAGAATGCTGCTTTTACTTAAATGGCATAGCTTTGAGCAGGACAACATCTTTTAGCGACTGACACCAAATAGGGAAGCAAGGAAGGCTTTGTTATTAATTCAATCAAGTTAAACAAGCGAATGGCAATTCCAGATGCAACTTGAGTATACCGGTCTCTAGACCAACCTTTGTAATATAAATTACATGTATTGGAAATATTGGTTTTAGGGAGGCTACTCTTCCTTTTTGTCGATCAAGCCGCTTTACCTCATTCCACTCATTCAGCATTACCTCATTCCACTCATTCAGTCCTCTTCACGTACTTGTACAATCGCCCTTTGCAAACTCTTAGAATTACCCCTGCGATAGTTCTTGGTCAAAAAATAGAGGAGTTCTGATATATGAGACACATATTGTAAGTATTTTTGTTACTTTAATTACTTTTTGTAGTCAAATAGTGTGGCTAATAATGTCATGTGCTTCCTCCAAGCTTGAACTCACAATAGCGTGGCTAATAATGTCATGTGCATAATCTTCTCTCCGGCCATAATAACTCCTCTTTTAACTTCACAGACGTTGAGGGAGACAACAACGACAGATCATACCACCACACTAACCCTAAAAATAATAAAATATGTGGTTTAAAGACACCATAAATTTGACAAGATAACTGAAAGAGAGAGAATTCATAATCATCCTAAGGCACATTTTCAATTCACATAAATGTAGTAGGACTTGAACAAAAATGTAAGTGATTAGGGTAAGAAATCAAGTTTTGAGGTTATCCATTTAGTTAGCCTCTCAAACCCATAAGATAAAGAGAACCATGAAGCACAACGAGAAATGTTTTATCTTATTTCTTGTTACAGAAAGATTACCAATTGTCCCACAATATGTCATAAATTCGTTACCACGGAAAGAAGTCATCATCAATTACATGGAATACATGCTTCGTCAAATTTCACTCTTTTTCAATAAGAGTTGAGTTAATTCTCATTGCTCAATGAGATTTTAGACCATATATTGTGTGAACAGATTGGATAGTGTCACTGCATTATAGCAAATATACAAAAGATATTTATATATTATTGGTTACAATTATTCAATGCTAAGAGTCTAAAGACTCTATGTGTCTACTAAAATTAATACAAATATGTTCCATCCATCTGAAACCATCCTCCTTTTTGAAATTTCAAAATAAATGTAACGACCCAAATTTTCGTTTATGAATTTGCATTTCCATTCAACGGCATGAGACCTTGAGAAGTTTCATAATACACATTATGACTATCATGTGTGGTCAAGTTTGGTCTTTGTAAGATTCGAAATTAAATTCAAAGAAAAATCAAAAAAATCTTATTTGTGAAGCTCAAATGGAAAGAGTTGATCGGAGAGTTGACTTTTAAGAAAGCGACCCCAAATTGGGATTTTAATAATGTCAATAGCTTCGTATGGTGATTTTAGACTTAGACGTGTGTCCGAAACTGGACTTGGAAGTCCATAGGACAATTCAACGCTTTTCGACGAAGTAAGAAAATTAACGTGTTCTAATTATATTATTTATTATGTGAAAGAGGTATATTACTATGATGGATACCAATTAGATATGATAGCAAGTGTACGAGGTGTAATACAAGATATATGGGGTGTAAGGAAAGTCTTATGTCTAAGCCAAGTTGGAAAAATTTCATAGTAGACGAAATTGTAAATGAGTGTGCACAAGATCTCACTTTAAACGATCATATCTCCCGTTATATAAGTATTTGTGTGACCCACAACCTATCAAATTAAAGCCCTTTGAGTCTAGTTTCCAACGCAACAAACCGTGCATCATTTGGATGTCTATACAGAAAGTTATGATTATTTTACTGGGCAGGTGTCAGTAGCGCGGCCTTAGCGCGGGAGCGCTAGTAGCTCGCGCTAATGGGTTATTTACTGCCTCAGCCCGCGCTAATTAGCGCGGGCGCGCTAGTAGCAGGCCCTAAATATACCTAAGGACGGGAAATGATAGAATTTGAGTCATTTCTCAAGCCTAGGGCTTCCCCAACACCCCCAATTCGACCAAGGCACTCAATTGCACTTCTAAGGTAAGCTTTTAAGTGTGTTTTCATGGTGATTTCTCTTCTCAATCACTAGTTACAACATGATTTTGGTTGGATTTCATAGGATTTATTCAAAATCTCAAGAACACCCCAAAGTTGTCTTTCAAGATTTGATCTACAAGAGGTAATCCTACACCTTAGACTTACACATATGGTGTTATTATGGGAATATGAGTATGAATCAAGTATTACAACTTATAGTATGGTTGTTGGAAGCCATAAGTCCCCAATTTAAATACATGAACATGGTAGGGATTTAAATGTGTATATTTGTTGGAATTTTGTTGGTGTGGGTGTGAATGGTTGACCACACACATGATGTTAGGAGTATAAATTGCTAAAGAATGATAGGGAGACGAATTGTTGGTTAATGGTGATAGTTGGAGGAACCAATGCTATAGTTAAGAGGTGTAAATATGTATGCCTGCAAGATGTTTGATAATAGGCCTAGATGGCACAAGTTATGGGAATTATGACTAATATTGGCCCTATTGAATGTGGTATTGTAGATTGAAGTTACATAACTATATTAGATCATTGTAGTATCATTAAGGGACGAATTTCAGATATGTACGGCTAAACCCCATCTTTTAGAAATCGAACTTCATCGATGCTTGTATGAATTTGGATAGATTGGAAGCGCGAGGAGGCCGGTTGAGGAGCAAAGGCGTCGCGGACTAGAATTCTCGCCGGTCTGTTTGAGATTCGGCATCCGAGGTGATTTAATTGCAAGGCATTGCTACGGATTGAATTGTTCGTAAACTTTCGAGGTAAGTGTTTGTTCTATCCTAGCTTGAGGGAATAGGATTATGTGCTATGTGATCGAGTGCGGTGTATGGGCTGTGGTGACGAGCATCCATACACTGACGTCTAGCATGACCGTGAGTCGTTGTTGATATTTGTTGTGAGATATTTTGAAGATAAATTGTTGAACCCTTGCCGGGTTGTAGAATTGTTATTGTTCTCCCTTGTCGGGACTTGTTGTGAATTGAGATATTGATTGCCTTTGCAGGAACTTTGTTGAAATGATTATTGTGTCCTTTGCCGGGACGGTTCATGATTTGTTGTTTTCTTTCTCTGCCCTTAACTGTGATTGTTATTTGGGTGAGGAAGAGTGATAATGCACGAAGGGTGATGTCGTGCCATGTTTTATTATTTATGCACGAAGGTTAATGCCGTGCCTTGTTATTGATTATGCACGAAGGTTAATGCCGTGCCATGTTTTATTATTTATGCACGAAGGTTAATGCCGTGCCATGTTTTATTGATTATGCACGAAGGTTAATGTCGTGCCATGTTTTATTATTTATGCACGAAGGTTAATGCCGTGCCATGTTTTATTGATTATGCACGAAGGATCATGCTGTGCCTTGTTATTGAACCATGTACGAAGGATCATGCCGTACTATGGATGTGAGGATAAGAGTAAAAGCACGAAGGGTGATGCCGTGCACTTTATTTGCTTATTTGGTGAGGATGAGAGTAAAAGCACGAAGGGTGATGCCGTGCAACTATTTTCCATTCCTTGACTTGATATTACTTGTTTTTCCATTATATTTTATTTGGGTGATGCCGTGCAACTACTTGCTATTCCTTGACTTGATATTACTTGTTTTTCCATTATATTTTATTTGGGTGATGCCGCGCAACTACTTGCTATTCCTTGACTTGATATTACTTGTTTTTCCATTATATTTTATTTGGGTGATGCCGTGCAACTACTTGATATTCCTTGACTTGATATTACTTGTGTTTCCATTATACTTTGTTTTCCTTGTGAACTTATTAACCGTTGTTAATTGTTGAGTTCTTTTGAGATATTCCTTATTGTGTTATTACTTGGTTAATTCTTGTTATTTGTGGTAATACATATATTAAAGAATTGGAATTGTGTGGCACGCCGACCACTTTTATAATAAGAAATGGGATCGTGTGGCACGCCGACCACTTTTATAATAAGAAATGGGATCGTGTGGCACGCCGACCACTTTTATAATAAGAAATGAGATCGTGTGGCACGCCGACCACTTTTATGATAAGAAATGGGATCGTGTGGCACGCCAACCACAAAGTGATTTGAATCTGGGCATTGGCCATAGTTGCCGGTAGCCTATTGATACAGTTGGGAGCGGGTGGTACGCCTACCACAAGATATAATTATTAATAAAGTTGGGAGTGGGTGGTATGCCTACCACAAGATATAATCTATTGATACAGTTGGGAGCGGGTGGTACGCCTACCACGAGATATGAAAAGAAAAATAAAGAATTGAGCCACGAAAGTAAGATCTAATTCTGTTGATTAGATTAATCTGGATATTATGAGTTATTGGCTGTTATTGCAGAGTATTTCCTTATAAATGTTTATGTACATATATATATATATATATATATATATATATATATATATATATATTGCAACTGCACAGGTTTATGTGGGTGTCTGGTCCTAGGCTTGTCACTACTTCGCCGGGTTAGGCCAGGCACTTACCAGCACATGGGGTCGGTTGTGCTGATACTACACTCTGCGCTCTTTTTGCGCAGATACAGGTTACGGACAGCAGCAGCGACAGTAGCGATTGTGGACATTCCGACTACGGAGACTACGAGGTAGCCTTGCAGGCGTCCGCAGGACCCGTTGTCTCTTCCGTCTATGTATTTTATTCTGTTATCTCATGTATTCAAGATAAACAACTTATATTTTCTTTCAGACCATTGTGTATATTATTCTTAGAAGTTCGTGAGTATTGTGACACCGGTCTTGGGTAGTGTATCGTGTTTGGGGTTTTCTTTATCATATTTGATAAGATTGACTAAGTCTTCCGCTAAGTTTATTTATTCCGCTGTAATTTATATGTTATTAATTTTAAGGTCTTAATAAGAATTTGGTAATTAATGGAGGTGTAATTAATATTTGGCTTGCCTAGCTTCCACTAGTAGGCGCCATCATGACCCCCGATGGTGGAAAATCCGGGTCGTGACAATAAATGTGAAAGAAACTCTTAGAAAATGGAAGAACTAAACCTTTCTCTACATGCAAATATAAATTATAAAAATCAACTCCAAACATTATAAGTTAAGGAATTAGCTTGTTGGAAGAGACGTGGCAGACAAAGTAGAAGTACAAAAAGGATTTAAAATGAAAGAGATCTTGCATTGAAAAAGCCATTAACATATGTGACACTGTTAATCACCTTGTGGCCATGAAGGAAAAAAAAACAGTTTAATTCGCGCTAGACTCTCACGTTGAAACAAAGAATAAACAATTCAGATGATCAACAAATGACAACATCATTGAAACGAGATATATACTACATAAAGTTTTGTGTTTATTCTCCGCTTCATCTCTCTTCACCCGTTTGCTTCGTTGTTGCACATGCTAAAATCAGATTTGCCTAAAAGCATTGGAGCGATGGGCAAGAAAGGTAGAAAGTTCACACATTTAGCCAAGTCTCTTCACTCTTTTATGCATCAGCATATACATCACCATTAATAAGAGAAGCCAAAAAACCAAAATTAAAAAAATCTCTAGAAACAACAAAGTGTTAAGAATAGAATTCTACTTGGAGTGAATGTCTATCTTGTGGAGAGTTTTACTTTGTGACTAAGTCATAATTTCTCCTATAAATAGATGGGTCTTACCCCATTGTAAATCATCCCAAAATTTAATAAGAATTATCTCTCTCTTTCTCTGCAATATTGCTCTTGTTCTTTTATTATTTCATAACACGTTATCAGCACGAGACTCTACCATCTCAAGAAGCTCTTTCAGAAGATTAAGGTAATTTTTTTTCCTCTTTTTAATTATGACTGACATTATGAAAAGAAAGTTCGTTGCCCTTGAAATTTCGGGCAAGAACTATATGACATGGGTGTTGGATGCTGAAATCCACTTAGATGCAATGGGTCTTGGAGACGCCATTAAAGACAGAAATAAAGCATCCACCCAAGACTGTGCTAAGGCCTTGATTTTCTTGCGCCATCACCTTGATGAAGGGTTGAAAATTGAATATCTCACAATCAAAGATCCACTTATTTTGTGGAATGGCTTAAAGGAAAGATATGACAACTTAAAGTTGGTCACCCTTTCACAAGCACGATATGATTGGGCTCATCTGAAGCTCCAAGACTTTAAGTCTGTTTCTGAATATAATTCTGCGATGTTCAGAATTACTTCTAAATTGAAATTATGTGGAAATACTATCACGATTATGATATGCTTGAAAAAATATTCACGACGTTTCATGCTTCCATTAATGCAACGTTACCAAACTCTGAAGTACGCACAGTATGCCATCTTGGTTTTGCTTATTTACCTTGGTGGTAAGAGCCGAGAGGGGGTGGAGTTATTTTAAGAATAATCAAAAATATATCACCCCAGCTTTTACATACATCTATTCTAATAGAAGACTATATTGGTCGATAATTACAAGATAAAGTAAGATATTTTCTATTTACTGTTGTATTGCTCAAATACCTACATCAATGTGGTGCGTCTTCACGATATCATCTTAAGTGTAAGAGGGAAAATTATCTTTCCATATCATATTTCTCGTTCATGAAATTTTCTTCTCCATTCAAAAGCAAATACAGAATTGTACAAGCACTGTTAGAATTCAAGTATTCATATTCGTTTTAATACGTGTTCAAATTGCTATAGACTATTAAGGACTGGTTCATTCATTCAATTTTTCCTTTATTAAATGCTAAAATAGATTCAGGAATATCTTAAATAGATAAGATATGACTTCTATGCCTTTGAGTGATAATATTGGTATAAGTGACTAATAAATACAAAAGTAAATAATTTACACGTGTAAATAAATTTGTTGTAGTTGTATTAGTCTTATGTGTAGGGTACTCATAATTGTATTGTTTTAGCTACGTAATTGTTTGTATTATAATTCAGAGTTTGCGTGAAATTGAATTTCAAGGTATTGAATTATTGATTTAACTTTGTTCCTTTTCCTTTTCTCCGAAAATACTAATATTTATTTGTGTATTTCTTTTATATATCAAACCATTGAAAGAAAAAAAAATATAAATATATCACAAAGCAAACTTGGATCAAAGTTCAATTGTAAAAATATTTGTTTAATTGATGCATGTACAACACATACAATATTCAAAGAGAAGAAATATTTCTCTCATTTAAGTATGTGTAAGGCAGATGTTACTACAATTTCTGGTAGTAGTAAATTAATTGAAGGCTCCGGAAGAGCTACTATAACTCTGCCTATGGGAACAATACTTATCATAGAGAATGCAATGTTCTCCTCCAAGTCCAAGAGGAACTTGTTGAGTTTTAAAGATATCCGCAGAAATGGATATCATATTGAGACAATAGATGAGGATAATCTTGAATATCTCATCATTACCAAAAGTGTCTCTGGCCAGAAAAGGGCTATTGAGAAGTTCCCATCTTTGTCTTGTGGCTTGTATTGGACAAGAATTAGTGCAATTGAGGCACATTCTATTGTAAACCAAAAGGTTACCGATTCCAATACTTTTGTACTTTGGCATGATCGATTGGGACACCCTGGATCAATTATGATGAGACGAATCATAGAAAACTCAAATGGGCATCCATTAAAGAATTTAAAGATTCTTTTAAATGATGAATTTTCTTGCACTTCTTGTTATCAAGGCAAGTTAATTATTAGATCATCACCAACAAAGGTTGGAATTGAGTCCCCTATGTTTTTGGAACGTATACAAGGGGACATTTGTGGACCTATTCACCCACCTAGTGGGTCGTTCCGATATTTTATGGTCTTGATAGACGCGTCCTCTAGATGGTCTCATGTGTGCCTATTTTCATCTCGCAACCTCGCGTTTGCAAAATTAATGGCACAAATAATTCTATTACGGGCACAATTTCTTGATAATCCAATTAAGTCTATTAGACTTGATAATGCTGCTCAGTTTTCATCCCAAGCATTTAATGATTATTTCTTATCAATTGGGATAAAAGTGGAATATCATGTGGCTCATGTTCACACTCAAAATGGTCCTGCAGAGTCTTTAATTAAATATCTGCAATTGATAGCAAGACCGTTAGTCATGAAAATGAGGCCGCCCACTCCTGCTTGTGGTCATGCCATTTTGCATACAACAATTCTAGTTCGTTTCAGACGGATAAATTATCATAAATATTCGCCATGCAATTAGTTTTGGGTCATGAACCTAATATATCCCATTTAAGAATTTTTGGATGTGCAGTATATGTGCCTGTAGCACCGCCATATCGCACCAAAATGGGTCCGCAAAGAAGGTTAGGAATATGTGTTGGGTTTGAATCGCCCTCCATTATTCGCTACCTCGAGCCATTAATGGGAGATTTATTTACTGCACGATTTGCAGACTGTCGATTCGATGAGACACTTTTCCCAAAATTAGGGGGAGAAGTTGGTGAAACCAAACGGGAAATTTTGTGGAAAATTCCATCATTATCTCATCTTGATCCACGTGCCTCTATTTGTGAAAACGAGGTACAAAAGATTATTCATTTGCAGAGAATAGAAAATCAAATGCTAGATGCATTTACGGATATGAAAAGGATAACAAAATCACATATCCCTGCGGAGAATGTTCCAATCCGTATTGATGTCCCTATTGGACAATCTTCTAGTGTCAGAGCTAATGAGTCAAAAGCACGACTGAAACGTGGCAGACCATTAGGTTCCAAAGATCGAAATTCTAGAAAAAGGAAAATAAATGATCAAAATGACACTATGAAAGAATCTCATAAAGAAATCCACGACTTAATAAATTCTGAGATTCATGAGGAATCCACTGAGCCCGAGACTCAAGAAAATAAGGAACTATCAATAAATCCAATTGATATTGAGACAAATTTGAATCGATTGGATATAGTGGTGGATTATGTCTTTGCATATAATGTTGCATCCAACATTATGCAAGAAAGTAAGGATCTTGAACCTCAATCTGTTGGTGAATGTCGGCAAAGACTTGATTGGCCAAAATGGCAAGAAGCAATCCAATGAGAATTGAATTCACTTGCAAAACGTGAAGTTTTTGGGCCTGTAGTCCAAACACCTAATGGTGTTAAGCCCGTTGGCTATAAATGGGTCTTTGTACGCAAGAGAAATGAGAAAAATAAGGTACAAAGATAAGGCACGCCTTGTTGCACAAGGATTTTCACAAAGGCCTGGTGTCGATTATGAAGAGACATATTCACCTGTTATGGATGATATAACATTCCGTTATCTCATTAGTTTTGTTGTCCATGAAAAACTTGACATGCATTTAATGGATGTGGTTACCGCCTACCTTTACGGCTCACTTGATAATGAGATATACTTGAAAATTCCCGAGGGCTTCAAAATGCCCACCCCGTTACCTTGCATTTACATATATTATGCTTTTAAAACAGTATTAGAGTATATCGGGTGAGTTAGGAGTGATTTGGATTGAAAATGAAACAAGTAGCATGTTTGAAGGAAGCTAGAATATGAAAAGTCAACCAAGAGTTGACTATTGAGTTAGAGTGCTCGGAACCGGATTCTGATGATTCGGTTAGTTCCGGAAGGTGATTTGTGACTTAGGGGAGCGATCAGAATTTAATTTGAAGACCCGGTGTAGAAATAGGCTTGAATTGGCTAAGGTTGAATTTCGGCGAAATCCGAACGGTAGGTGAGATTTTGATCCGGGAGTCGGAATGGAATTCCGACAGTTGCAGTAGCTTCGTTAGGTGATTTTGGATGTGCCTGCAAAATTTGAGGTCATTCGGACGTCGTTTGGTCGGGTTTTTGATTGAATGTGTAATTTGGAATGTTTTAAGGAATTTAGGCTTGAATTCGATGCGAATTATGGGTTTTGATGTTGTTAGACGTGTTTTGAGGATTGGAACAAGTTCGAATAAGGTATTAAGATGTGTTGGTGTGTTTGGATGAGGTCCCGGGGGCCTCGGGGTGTTTTCGGATGGTTAAATGGAAGAAAATCATGGAAATTGCAGGTTGAAGAGTTCTGGTTCTGTTGTTTCCGCTCCTGCGGAATTTTGGACGTAGGAGCGAGTCCGCAGAAGCGGACTAGGTGCGCAGGAGCGGAGGTTTACGCAGAAGCGGAATTTTATCCGCTGAAGCGTGGTCGCTGGTGCGAGCCAGTGATCGCAGAAGCGGACGGGGTGAGATTGGGCAAGGTCCGCAGAAGCGGACATTTTTCCGTTTGGGCGAGACCGCAGAAGCGGTCAGTGTTGCGCAGAGGCGGACGTGTCCGCAGAAGCGGTAGCTTCTTCGCAGAAGCGGGTCCGCATAAGCGGCCCTTTTGTCCGCAGAAGCGGATTTGGCCGGCTAGGCCTGGAACCGCTGAAGCGACCCTTTGGTCGCGGATACGGGAGCGTAGAAGCGGAAAATGTTCCGCAGAAGCGAAAATCGCTGTAAGTAAGTGTATGAGAAGTTAGAAAATTTCAGAAACATTTTAACATTTGGGGGTCTCGGCTTAAGGGCGATTTTGGGCGATTTTGAGGAGGAAATCAAGGGAAATCATCAGGTAATCAACTATGAACTCATATTATGATTAGTATTGATAATATCATGCAATTATATCATGAAAATGGAGGAATTTGGGGTAATTATGGAGGATTTAGCCCTAGTCTTGGATTTTAGAAAATCAAGGTTTTGAATGGGCTAATGGAGTCCGAATTTGGTAAAATTGATATGCTTAGACTCGTATTGAGATGAGGGTTCCGAATATGTGACTTTCGTGATTTTTCGATAAGCGTACCGGAAGTCGGGTTTTGACAACTTTGGGAATTTTGATGTAAATTGAGTTGTATTGATTGGGTGTCGTCCCATTGGCCTAATTTGTTGTATTTCTACTGTATTTGATCGGATTCTACGCGTGCGGAGCTTGATTCTCGTGGCAAGGGCATTGCGGAGTAGTCGTCGCGCCGTATTGAGGTGAGTAATAGATGTGGGTGATGACCAGCGGGTTCGAAACCCCGGTATACCACTTTGTGACGCTGTATAGCGGCGAGACACGCACACTCTTGAGAGTGCGGGGTCGATCATGAGCTGGAGACTACATATTAGTCCAACCTGTTGATACTGTATTATTGGCTATTCTAGAGCCGTCGAACCTCCTTCTCGGATGGTTGCATATATGTATATATATATTGTGATAATGGCCACTCTTGAGCCGAGGAACCCCCTTCTTGGGCGGTTGAGTATACATGTGGGCCGTGAGCCGGTTATTGGATCCCGCGAGGATCGTTATCATTGTCTTATCACATAGACATGCTAGTTTACTACTAGTCCGCGGCTATTTTTGTTATTATGCTAATTCCAATCTCTGGAACTTGGTATTACTGTTTTCCAACTTAAAAATGATAAAAGAGTTTTCAAAAAACTACTTTTGAGCCTGCGAGGCTGTATCTGCATATTAGCTGACTAGTAGTGGATCGGGCTGCGCGCCGCGGCAGGATATATGTTGGATCGGACTGCACGCCGCAGGAATATCTCTATGAGATGTGCTTGGGCTGTAGGAGCCCCTCCGGAGTCTGAACCCCCACAGGGTTGCCCCAGTCAAGCGGACCTGAGTACCTTTCATTCCCACGCGTTACCCCTGTGTTGACTGTTTCTCATTAACCAAATATATTACTAACCATAATTGATTTCACATTAAAAAAATAAAACGATACGAGTGATTCATTAACAAGATTTCAATTTTTACAACGCCCGACATAACACCATATATATACATAAGACTGGAGTCCCACAGTTTACATGTCTACAGAGCCTCTAGGATACAAAGAGGGAAATACAATACTTGCCGGTAACAAGGCTCCGGCTATACCTTACAAAACCAAAATGAAATCTAAACCGAAGTGGCATAAACCACACAAGGCCCCGAGGAAGAAAGGGGCTCACCAAAAACGGGCAGTGGAGGATGAAAGATACTACTGCCGATGAGCTGAAGTGCCTGCTACTGATCCACCTACAATCATGACACGAATGTAGCGCCCCCGGCAAAAGGGACGTCAGTACAATTGAATTGTACTGGTATGTATGGACAAACTTTGTCCCAAGTAAACTCAAGCCATTAAATTACATCAACAATTAATTAAGCCAACCAACCATGTTTCCACATTTTCCTCATTTCAAATAATTCTCACACAAAGCACTTTCTACAATCAACCAATTTAACAATAACCAATCAATCACGTAAAGCACAAGTAGTCAAACAAAGGGGCAATCGGTGCCCCACAGGTTGCAAACTCTCCTGTTGTCTCCTTTCACAATTTCACATTATTGATTTATGTATCAATTTTCAATAGCGATTTCGATCGCTTTCCATCCTTATTGCCCCTGACCACCCTTATTACCTCGGCCACCCTTATCACCCCAACCCACACCTTATTTCACCACGTTGCGGCGCGCGACACGACCCCGCCTTACAGTTGAAAACACAACAATTTCAAACAGCAGATAAGGTACTACACACAATTTCAACAAGTTCAAATAAGCAACTTACACATTGGTTCATGTTCTCAATTTCTTCTCAATTCAATATCACAACCATGTTACAATATTTCCACAATTCAAGTGTTTCATCTCTTTCCACGATAAACCAATTCTCAAGTGTTTCGTTTGTTTTCCACAAAGTGCCATATAGGCCATCATAGTCATTATTCACAATTCTTTTGCCAAATTAAACTCTCATTTTACATCACTCATAGCTCGACAACAAACTTTGAATATCCAACAACAACATCAAGAACTTCACACAATTTGTAAATTTAACACGAAACAAACAAACTTCACACATTTGGGCGATTTTACAAGAATCAAAATTAGCCATACATACCTGGTGATGAGTTTTCTTCCGTTAACTTCCTACTTTATGCTTACCCAAGCTATTTTACTCTTGCCAACCTTGTTCTTGAAGACTCTTACTTCTACTCACTTCTTTTTACTAGAAATCAAGTTAAATAATCATGCATGAGTGTAGAAATTCTATTTTTAAAAGCTATTATTTGAAAACCTCTCTTTACCCAATTAAAACTGAAAATCAAAGAAAATAGTTAGGGTTTTTACCTTGAAAAGATTGGGGAAGTTGAATCCTTGCCCTAGGATCCCTTGGAATTAAATGGTTGGAACAATATTTGAAGATGAAAGATTTCTCTCTCTAAAAACCCTCTCTTCTCTCTCTAATTTTTGGTAAGATAATATGATAAAATGAAGAAGAAAGGTGTTATATTAAAGAAGAGATCGGGTCAAAATGTTACAAAAATCTGGGCCGGGGTCAAATATGCGGTCACTATGCGACCGCAGAATCCACATGCGGTCCGCAAAGTGACCGCAAAAATGGCCTCAAAGTTATGCAGGTTCTGTTAAGGAATGCGGTCACTATGCGGACCGCATGTTGATTCTGCGGTCGCAAAAGTGCACCGCGGATTTGACATGCGATCGCATATCGACCGCACTTTTGACACGATTTTGGGCAACTCTCTGGAACGATTTGCGGCAAGAATGCGGTCCGCATGTCAGGTTTGCGGTCGCATTCTTGACCGCATATTTGACATTTTTCGGAAAAATTAATTTTCTACATTTTGAAACTTAAATCACTACCAAGGGTCCGAACCGCGGCTCGCAAGCTCGTCGCGAAGAATTCTACGCATTCCTAACACATTTATTCGGACCATGACACCATAGCTACTAGGTTTTATGCACAATTATTTTACGGGGCCTTACAGATATTTCCCAGAAGTACCACATTCTACGAATGAGGATTTTGAAATAAATGAGTTGGTTTTTGAAAGACATGATATGCAACCATCAAAATTTTGACTAACTCTTATATTTTAGAAAAATTTAGCGAGAGTTTCCTTTGTATTATGGGCATATCCACCTGTCAGAGGGCCCCCGAAACACATTACCAAACAACAATACACAAATACAGCACCTTTCACAACTGGTATACACTTTCTTACATCAATGAATGCACATATTCAATCACATTGTTACAATTGCACATAAACTAGTCACTTCAATGAATTTTCACCTTATTTAACCATTTTAACACACCATGTACACTTAACAAACCATTACCAATCTAAACTTACTATTAGTCGCTTATTTAACACGTAAATCTTTATAAGGCTTTCATTTATCAAGAAAGGCTCAAATGACCCAAATGTGACAACACATTAAATTCATTACAAAATGAAGGAGACTTTACTAACACTAAGAGGGAAACAACTTAGACAAGATGACAATTACTAGGAGTAGGAGGGTCACCTAATTTCTTCTAGGCTTGATCGAACAAATGGGGGTACTTTTCTTTCATCTCTTTTTCTGCTTCCCATGTGGCCTCCTCAACTTGTTGACTTCGCCACAATACTTTAACAGAGGCAACTTCCTTATTTCTCAACTTACGGACTTGCCTATCAAGAATGGCAACTGGAACTTCTTCGTATGACAAATCTTCATTAACCTCTATAGCTTCGACTGGCATGATGGTGGATGGATCTCCAATCACTTTCTTCAACATGGACACATGGAATACCGGGTGCACTGATGACATCTCAGGAGGCAACTCTAGCCTATAAGCAACTTGACCAATCCTTTGAATGATCCGATATGGCCCGACATACCTAGGACTCAATTTCCCTTTCTTTCCGAATCGCATGACTCCCTTCATAGGAGATACCCTCAAGAACACCCAATCGTCGACTTGAAACTCCAAATCCCTTCGACGAACGTCTGCATAGGACTTTTGACGACTCTGTGCTGTTTTCATTCTCTCCTGAATAACCTTGACCTTTTCCATAGCTTCGTACACCATATCTGGCCCTAGCAATTCCGCTTCACCTACCTCAAACCACCCGATTGGCGATCTACATCTTCTCCCGTACAATGCCTCAAACGGGGCCATTTGAATGCTAGCATGATAGCTGTTATTGTAAGCAAATTCTATCAGTGGCAAGTGTTCATCCCAATTACCTTTAAAATCTAAGACACAAGCCCGCAACATATCTTCGAGCGTCTGAATGGTCCGCTCGGCCTGTCCATCGGTCTGTGGATGGAAAGCTGTGCTGAGATTCACCTGAGTTCCCAAACCTTGCTGAAACTTCTTCCAAAAGTTAGCGGTGAACTGAGCCCCGCGATCTGAGATGATAGAAAGTGGAGTGCCATGAAGCCTTACTATCTCTTTGATGTACAATCTTGCATATTGCTCCGCAGTATCAGTGGACTTGACAGGCGGGAAGTGAGCTGATTTGGTGAGTCGATCTACTATCACCCATATTGAATCGAACTTACGCTGAGTGCGAGGTAACCCTACCACGAAATCCATATTGATCATCTCCCATTTCCACCTTGGTATTTCTATAAGCTGAGTTAATCCACCGGGTCGTTGATGCTCGGCCTTCACTTGTTGACAGTTCGGACATTTAGCTACAAAGCCTACCACATCCCTTTTCATACCGTTCCACCAATAAATCTCCTTGAGATCGTGATACATTTTCGTTGAACCAGGGTGCACAGAATACCTGGAAGTATGAGCCTCTGCCATCACTCTTTCCCGAAGCTCGTCCACATCCGGAACACATAGCCTATCTTGACACCGCAATACACCATCTTCGCTGCCGAGTACAAATGCTGAGGTCTTGTCATTCATGACTGCTTCCTTCACCCGAACCAATGCTGGATCCATGAACTGTTTTTCCTTGATTTCCGCGACCAATGATGATTCTGCTCCATTATGCACCAAGATATCCCCCTTGTCTGACGCCGAAATACGAACCCCCAAGCTGGCTAATTGGTAGACCTCTCGAGCCAGGGGTCTCCGATCCACACCCAAATGAGCCAAACTACCCATGGATTTCCGACTAAGAGCGTCAGCTACCACATTTGCCTTCCCTGGATGGTACAATATGTCCATATCATAGTCGTTGAGTAGTTCTAACCACCGCCGCTGTCTCAGATTCAGCTCTTTCTGCTTGAACAAATACTGGAGGCTCTTGTGGTCTGAAAACACATCTACATGAACCCCGTAAAGATAGTGTCGCCATATTTTCAAGGCAAACACAACAGCTGCAAGTTCCAAATCATGCGTCGGATAATTCTTCTCATGGTTCTTGAGTTGTCTGGAAGCATAAGCTATAACCTTTCCGTGCTGCATCAATACACATCCCAAACCGACTCTGGAGGCATCACAATAGACTACAAATCCCTCTGTGCCTTATGGCAAGGCCAATACTGGTGCCGAGGTCAATCTTGACTTCAATTCTTGGAAACTTTTCTCACAAGCATCGGACCACTGGAACTTAACTGCTTTCTGCGTCAATTTAGTCAATGGGGAGGCGAGGGTTGAGAATCCCTCTACAAACCTCCGATAGTACCATGCCAGACCCAAAAAGCTGCGAATCTCTGTCGGGGTCGTGGGTCTAGGCCAATCTTTCACTGCCGCAATCTTTTGAGGATCCACCATAATTCCCTCGCTGGAAATAACATGCCCTAGAAAAGCTACGGACTCCAACCAAAACTCACATTTTGAGAACTTGGCATACAATTGATGCTGAAGAAGGGTCTGCAATGCTGCTCTGAGGTGAACGGCATGATCTTCCCTGCTCCGAGAGTAGATGAGAATATCGTCGATGAATACAATCACAAAGGAATCTAGGAATGGCTTGAAAACCCGATTCATAAGGTCCATGAAAGTTCTGCTGGGGCATTGGTTAGCCCAAAAGACATGACCAAAAACTCAAAGTGACCATAACGAGTTCGAAGGCGGTCTTAGGAATATCCTGCTCCATGATTTTCAACTGGTGGTACCCGGACCGTAAATCAATCTTTGAGAAGAACTTCGCTCCTAGCAATTGGTCAAACGGATCATCCACTCGAGGCAAAGGATATTTATTCTTGATGGTGACTTTGTTGAGTTGCCGATAATCAATACACATTCGAAGTGACCCATCCTTCTTTCCGACAAAGAGAACCCGGAGCACCCCGTGGCGACACACTCGGTCGTATGAACCCTTTCTCTAATAAATCCCTCAGTTACTCCTTTAACTCCCTTAACTCTGCTCGCGCCATTCTGCATGGTGGAATGGATATTGGCCGAGTATCTCGGCATTACATCGATCCCGAAATCAATGCGCTATCACGGCGGGAT